>PISX010005194.1:0-110483 GCA_004024625.1 Mellivora capensis | reverse complement strand
CACCACACTGTGTCAGTTGTTGTTAAATATCCTAAGATATGTGTTCCCCCCAAGATACAGGTTTTTTTTTTTGTCCATTTTTATTTATTTATTTATTTATTTATTTATTTTTTTATTTCTTTTCAGCGTAACAGAGTTCATAGTTTTACACCACACCCAGTGCTCCATGCAATGCGTGCCCTCCACAATACCCACCACCGGGCTCCCCCACCCTCCCACCCTCCGCCCCTTCAAAACCCTCAGGTTGTTTTTCAGAGTCTATAGTCTCTCATGGTTCATCTCCCCCCCAGTTTCCCTCAACTCCCTTCTCCTCTCCATCTCCCCATGTCCTCCGTGTTATTGTTATGCTCCACAAATAAGTGAAACCATATGATAATTGACTCTCTCTGCTTGACTTATTTCACTCAGCATAATCTCTTCCAGTCCCAAGATACAGTTTTAATTAGTATTTGAAACCCATCTCCATTTGAGCCACTAAATTAGGAAGTAAATTACATGTAACTACCATGCTCTAAGGATTGTGTAGACCTTATAAAGTCTTTGCCTCATGGATCTTACACACATATGATAGGCTCTCTTTTCCGACATTACTTTTAAAAAATCACATTAACAGCTTCTCTTTTACAGTTTACAGTCTTTTCTACTGGCTTCCCAAAGTTCCTTTCATAAGAAGCGAATCCTTCCAGTTAAAAGCAAAGTATCATCTGTTGCTTTTATATTTAGTTAATATCTCATGACCCAAGAGGAAAAGAAACTCTTTTGTTTAGCAAAAGGATGTGGCAACAGGATCAGCCACTAGAGGAAGTAAGTGCTTTGCATTACCATGCAGCAACACAGTGACTGACTTGGAAAGTCACTGTCAAGTTTCCCTCCTGCCTCGCAGAATGTCCAGTAGCTCCAGAAAATCGACTTTGAGTTTATAACTTGATAGATGATTTATATAATTACACACTGTAAAATAAGAACATTTGACTGAGGCTGTTATTCAGAAGTTCCCCACAGGGGCGCCTGGGTGGCTCAGTGGGTTAAGCCTCTGCCTTTGGCTCAGGTCATGATCCCAGGGTCCTGGGATCAAGCACAGCGTGGGGCTCTCTGCTCAGCAGGGAGCCTGCTTCCTCCTCTCTCTGCCTGCCTCTCTGCCTACTTGTGATCTCTCTGTCAAATAAATAAATAAAATCTTAAAAAAAAAAGTTCCCCACAGTATGTAAAAGGAACAAGTATCTTGTCCTCTAGATTAAATCATGTCTTCAATAATTTAATGCATAAAAAAGATTAAAGACTCTATAGTTTTTGATTAAAATATGTAACAATTAAAATGGAATCTTATGAAGAACTAATAATGAGGAAAATTGCCTTCTTTACAAAATAAGTTTTTTTCTTTTACAAATAAGTTGCCTGAAAATGAAGTATATTGTTAAATCTACTCCATTTGACTGTAAAACTTGCTTTGTAGAAATGACTACGGTCTTGAAGGCATTCAGATATGCAACAGGACACATGGATTTTAAACTGTGGCAAACTTAGAGAAACTGAAGAGATATATGCTTATTTGTGCTTCATTTTTTTATTTATAATATAAGAATCACAATTTAAAATTTATGACTTATTTAGAATTTATGATTTATTAAAAGATAGTCACCTATATTTTTTGATGACCTATAGTGACTTGAAAAAATTATGTTGATTCAATTTAGTAAATACTCAGTATATTTAGCACCCCCATCTGCCAGCAATTGTGTTAAATATTTATCATATCATCCAATGATATACGAAGTTTATTTGCTTATTCGGCACACATTTATGGTGACTCTGTTCTAAACACCTTACCTTACCTGCCAGAGGGCACTCTCCCTAAATACCAAGTATTGAGAGGGCTGTTCTTCTAGCCTGGGCTGTTCTTTACCCCCTGAAATATTTTGCCTGGTAACTTTTTATTTATCCTTGGGTGGCAATTTCAGTATCTTCTCCTAAGAAGGCTCTCCTGACTAAACAACCATGGTTAAATGTCTTCTTATAAGACAGCACCCTCATTCCTGAATCATGATATATGCCATAATGGTCACCTGTGTAATCTACATTCTTCCACTAGATTGTCACTTCCATGAAAGCTACATTTAGTCAGAAATATTTATTGAGCACATATGAAGTACTAGTTATTGGCCTACTTGTGTGGAATATAGGAGTAAAAATAAAGTAATAAAATAAAATGAGATAAGCAAGGACATTTACCATGCTTGAGAAAGCATAAAGTCTATTGTCATATCTCTCCCATTGTGAAAATGAGCCGCATGCACAAGTGCCTCCTAGAATAGGTCACAAAAAGTCATATTCCTGGAACATACCCCATTTTCGGGTCAGAATATCTGATGGCATATATCAGAAGTCTGAATTTCAGAAAAGTGCCTCAAGTGATTAATATACCTTCTGAAGTTGTCCTCAAAAATGCAAAGACTATTTTGTTATATTCACTGGTATATGCTCAATATTAAGTAGAATGGAACAAAGTGGGGCTCTTGTTAATTATAAGTGGAGTAAATCAGTGAGTTGCTGAGAGGCTCAAGTAGTTTACAAAACCTGCACACCACAGAGAAACAGGACAAATCCTATAGAAGCACATAGAAGGACATAACTGATTCTTTGGAGTATGCAAAAGAGATTCACAGAAGCATGTGATATATACAATGAAGGGCAAGAAGACTGGGAGGCAGAAAAGTTAGGGGAAGAGAATTTTCAACAGTAGAGAAAAAAGAGCAAAGGCAAAGAGGAAAAGAGCATGAGTGTCCAGGAAATGTGTCCATTGCCTGGCCCACTGTGGATGCAGGGGAGGTTATAATAAGTGAAAAAATCTTCCAGGTATTCTGACCTATACTATATGCAATAGTGAGTCATTGAAATCCATAAATCTGTTTCTGTACAAATCATTCTTGGTCATGTTGTGGGTAGATTGTCAGTGAGGAGGCTATAGGAGAAAGTGTGAGGATAAGTGGTCTCAGTTAGATGAAGAGAGTGCCATAAGAAGGAAGAGGATATCAGTGTGAGATATTTGAAATAGAATCTACCAGATGTGATGACTATTGTGGGGATTTGACAAGTGGAACCGATGCTAGTATTTTTATGAGAAGATGCTAATAATTTCTACAACTAAAGCCTAAAAGTTTTAAGAAATTTCTTATGACCAACATTAAAATCACGAATTCAGTGGTTAGAACCAAATAAATCTTGAAATATTTTTATGGTGCCAGTGTTTTTATTTACATTACTAGTAGCTTACTGGGTAGATGTAATACAGTTTTGCCAATACAAGGACAAGAAGAAACAATACAACAAACATTGTATGTATCACATCCACAGCTTTACTTTCTTTTTCTAATTTTATTGTCCAAACATTGCTGATTTCACTGAAGTGACCAGATAAAAGTCCAGCATCTTTGATTTTAGTTAGTAGTTTTCAAAACAGAAGTATGTACAGAATTTTAGAAAAGTTTCTTCTTTAAAATTTACCTAAAAAGTTGCCCTTATCACCTACATATCTACCCCTATGAAAAATCAAAATCTTTTAGGTGGCAATGTAGCTCTCGTTTCTCTGGATGAAGTAGATAGCTTAATTACTGCTCGGTGATGGAAAATGACAAATGGCACAGAAAGATACATTATTCCATACAGTTTGGGAGATAGAATTTAGGAAAGAAATCATAATCATATTTGATCAATAACAAAAATGGAGGCCAAAATATCGTAAGCCATCATTTTTTCATTGTTTTCGCAGAGGCGTTGATTTCTCCTTGTCCTGCAGAAAGGGCTCAGTGCAAACAAGAGGAGAAACCACTTTAGGATTGAGTCAAGGAGACAAGTTTAACTTGAGCTTTCTTGGACATTCCATAAAAAAAAAAAAATCATAATTATTTTTTCTGATCCACTTCTCCATGATGAAAAAAAGCATTTTTTAAATATAGTTTTCCAGTCTCAAGAGAAAAAAAATTGATGGATTTACAGGCTAACTTAATATGGGATAAAAAACCTGGTTCTATACATAATTGTGAATTAAAACTCTTTATTTTAAATACACACAGATACACATGCATTTATTATATGTTAATAATGTCATCCTCAAGAAAAGAGGGAAATTAGAGACATTTTGCTTAGTGCTTTGGAATGACTTCAATCAAATGAACAATATCCCACACACAGAATAGAGACAGAAGATAACAGAGAGTATCCAATTGTTCTTCTGTCCTCTCTATAAGGGCTGTGAAATTTCATACTGATGTGTTGAAGTAAAGTCTGTCCTGTCTATCTTACTTCAGATAACTGGTGCTTAGAACTGAAACAGCCAAAACAGATGGAGCTCAAATTGTCCATAATATGCAATAAAGATATTTAAACCTCCTGTACATTACGTCCTTCTTTTATCTCCATATGCAAACTGAAATAGATATTTTTTAATGGTGATGCAAAGATGTGCCACTTCAGTAGTTCAGAATTTTAAATTCAACTTTCTTCATTTGATGGAGCCAAAATGATGTATAAGAAAATGTATTTAGGTAAAAGTTTTCTCAGCTTTTAAAAAAATATTCAAATAAAACAAATTTATGCTTCTTTTTGAGGTGTTCTCGTTTACATGTTTTTTCTCTTCCACTCCTTATTGTTTTCCCAAATGATCTTTTGTCATAAATAGTAGAGACCATCAATTTGGAATTTAGTTAAGATTGAGTGATACTGTGATACATAGAACAATATTGGATATTAATTAATAGAAAGAACTATTACATTATTTAAGAGAGTTTTTCTCCCATTGATTAAAAATGATTTGTGCTCAAGGCATAAGATCCATGCTGTCCTTTTGTGCACTGAATTAGATCAATTCAACCTCACCTGTGTCTACAGACCTTTGCCACATAGTGCCCCCATACCACTGAGGCGACAGACCCTGCGGGTTTTCCTCCCAAACTTACAGGGGCACAGTCCATAGTGAGTTGTCCCACATCTGTGGTCCACGTGTCCCCCTCTTACCATCTACCCCAGCTTCTCTGGCACAGATAAATCATAAGAAATTATGGGACCAGCTTAGAACCTACACATTAGCTGCCCAACAACGCAGGGAAATCAACACACCACAGTTATACCTTTCGCAAGCGAGGCGCTGAACCAACAGGTACAATGCCTTCCCCTTGTCTTCCCAGTGGAGAGCCCAGAAGTGCCACAGACACAAAGCTCTGAAGTGTCTGATTGCAAACAGCTGACCAAGATTAAGAACAATCTTTGTATCCACTTGCCCTCCTTCCCTGCCTCATTCTCCTCACTCTTCCCTAGGATTGCTTACCCTAATGAAGTGTTAGAACACATGATTCACCTGAGGTCTACTTTCCCCAAGTCCCACCCTGAGGAATTATGTGAATTAGGGTCTGTGGCTTAAATATTACCCTATTAAAAAACCCTTCACAGTCTACCTTATCGGAAAGAGCACCCCATTCTGGTCATTCTCTACCCTCGATGTCTCCATTACTTGATATATTACATTATTTTTTATTATTATTGTCTGTCTCCTCCCACTAGAATATGAACAGTAGAGATTTAGACTGTTTTGTTCATTACATAGTCTCAGCAGCTAAAATACATTTGATGGTCAATGAGTTAGGTTTTGCTCAAAAGTCACCCCTATAAGACCTACTCAGACCACTCCATGTGAAATTAGCATTGCTCCCTCTCCCTTTGCACCAAGACCCTTGACCGTTTCTCTTTTATCATAGTACTTAATTTCTAAGTATAAAATTTACTTTTTTAATGTTTTTAATTTATTGTGACTACTCCTCATTAGCTTGAAAGGTTTGTAAAATCAAGATCACTTTGTTTTGTTCTGTTTTTCAGCTTTGTTTACTCATGGATCTGTGGATCCCAAGTATGGAAAACAGTGCCTGACATGTAGCATAGTGGACCTTCTATTGAATAAATGAGGCGTGCTCAGCCTCAGCTTCAGAGCTATGAAAATAGGTTATTGGCCATAGTCTTCACTCAGCCAGAGGATCTGTGAGTTCTGTTTGAGTTTTGTCTATGTGAACTGATTTGTCAAGATCAGACTCACACACACAGAATTTAAGGAGAATAGAACTAAGTCGGCAGATGCTAGAAAAGCACATCAAGCTATAATGCTACAAACTGCCACCATCCTTTTCCAAATACCCTTGGAGAATTTTCTTTGATTATGTTTTTGTTATTCCTACATCTCACCTATATGCAATTCCAGTGTTTCAGCTCCCTCTATAGAAGTGTCATAGAAAGAACATGGAACAAAGACAGTATTTTCCTCATTAATGAAGAGACTCCAAAATAGCATAGGCTACTTTCTTCTTTTATCTTGACATGTATGTTAGAATTGATACTAATGGCAGCATAAACAACAATTCCAACCCCTCTGGTCTAGAAGTTTTCCTTGGAATACTTTGATTCTATCAGGCATAGCATAAATAACATGGAGGACATGGGGAGATGGAGAGGGAAGGGAGGCATAGCATAAATAAAAAAAACATCATAAGAGGATAACCACAAAAATTCCTGATAATCACTTTTCCTATAGTCTATTTCTTCACCTTTATATGAATAGCTTCTTTTAGATTCTGTTCTACCTCCAGTCATACTGTGGACCTCAAACGCTACGAAATTACTTGTTTCTCCATCTGCATCAATATTCCTTGAGACGCTGATCCTAATTTTGTGTTTTACATCTTCCACTAACCCAAGCAGGTGGCAGGTGGAAGCGGTGCCTGAACACTAGTCTAACCATGGCAGGGGCTCACCAGCACCAAACTTTGTTACCGCAAACATGTTACCTGCCATAGGTATAAGTAGCTATAGGCTGACTTCCCTTATGAGTCTTTCTCTGATTAACCTATGGCCCTTGGCATTGACAAACCTAACCATTGTAGAAATCTCTAAGTGTTTGTGCTCTAAAGCATCTACAAAAATATAATTCCATATTTTGAACTTTTGTATGGCTTTCTCTATTAACACAAAGCTTGTGATAGCTGCTCCCGGGTGTGAAACTACCTTTTCCCTAACACAAAGGGCCAACCACATAATCTTAATGTTCACTTTAAATTAGTTTATATTTCCTATCTCCTCAGTTTAAATCTTTTGAGGATCCAGAATTCCCCACCTCTAATACAGATTGAGTACTCCATAAACATTATGAATATCATCATAAAAGGTCAGAAACTTTTCCTTCCAAGCACAGTTTAAAAACACTATATATTCATCATATAATTTTAATTAATGGGGAATTTCATTTATGTTTGTGTCAAGATTAAACATTTATTGATAACCAGAAAAGGGGAGTGCTACTAATGATGTCTTGGCTGAGAAACAACCTAGACAGCTCAATGATGTCAGTATAAGGTCTGAAGAGAGACAAGTTTAGAAGTGTCCTAGGTTCTATCCTAAGAGATGAAGAAGGACTTTGGCAATAGTTGTGATCTCTTTGTGCCAAGGCCACTCATTGGCTACATGGCATTTTATACCACTATAGTAGAAGAAAAGGAAGTCAGAGAAATGTGCAATATCAGAGAATATATATTTTCATTTTGTATTGTTTTGAAAGGCTCAGGGGCATTGCTACATGTACTCTTTAAATTTTACATCTTTTGTAATGCATCTTGAAAACCAAAGTTATATTTCACAAATTTATTTAAAAGTTGATGATACATCTAACTTTCTTAGAATTCTCAAGCTGAAATCAAGAACCAGATAGTATAGGCATCAGAGAAGATGAAATTAAAACTAAGTCCCATTTATTTAAAATGATCCCATGTATGTGTGTGTGTGTGTATATATACACACACACACACATATTAGGATAATTCAGATACCAATAATGACTGAGTTTATGATTAGGAAGGAAAATATGATTTTGAGAATGAAGGATCTAAAGCAAATTACTGTTCCTTCTATTGAGGACCACAAAAGCTGTATAGTTATAGGTGCCCACCCTGCCTAATTGGTGATAGTTGATTTCACCATTCTAACAGTCACAAAGATGATCAAAAGTCAATACCAGTAGCAGGCAATAGAACCAAAATCTGTCACATAGAGGAAAATATTAAGAAGGATCCTCTTTTTCAGACAAATACGATATGCAGTGTTCCAACAAATTTACCACTATTGCACTCAAGAAATGCCATTGCAAGCTGGAGCATTTATCAGAATCCCACCATAAATATTAAAATATTAGAATATAATAACTTTAAAGTGGCATTGTTAAGCATTTACTATGTTCCAGGTACTATACATATACACTTCAAATATTACATTAATTATGCAATTTCATGATCAAAACAAACCTTTGGGTATTATTATCCTTATTTCACAGATGTTGAAAGTAAAACTTATTTCTTACTTTATGTTTAAAACGTAACTGTGTTAGTTGTATTTACCATGTGTGTAAGTCTGTGGTTTCATGGCTGGCAAACATCATTTTCATGAATAAAAATCAAGAAAAACTTGGCTGTCCCTTCAAGCAATGCAGTACCAACCAAGCCAGTAATTTGATTTTTCTTAAATGAGAATTTTATTTCTGTTGTATTTTGTGGGTCTGTGTAGAGAGCAAACAGGTAAGTGATGTTTTAAATATTTCAATATGTTAATGTAATATCAAAATAAGGTGTCTCAGAATTATGTTATAAAATAAGTTTACACTTATAGGGATTTCCTCTTCATTCTTTAAAGTTATTCTCCAAAAATATGTAACAGTATCTTAGTATATATTTATCATAGGGAAAAAAAAGTTATGTTTATTTTCCTTAGAAAATAAATTTAAAAAGCTTAACACAAGCTTTAAGGACTTATAAAACCTTAAGTTTTATACCTTAAGGACTTATAAAACTACCAGCTCAACAAATATCTATTAAGGTCATATGATTTTCAAGGAATTTGGCTAAGTATTGTGAGTAGTTACTATGAAAAATAGGACACATATCTATATTTGAAGGACTTACGATGAGATAGGTATAAGACAAATATAACCATGACCATGATACACTTTCGTGTAATATGAGTGCCCAAGAAATGTTCAGACAAAGAGCGCCAGGGTTTAGTGTCTGTCTCAAGAGATTATGTTGTGCCGGAGGATCAGAAAGGCTTTATGGATGAAGTGGTGTTTGAGATGACACTTGGAAGAGTTGCAGTAAATGACGATGAGGGGAAGAAAACGCTAGCCTATGTGAACAAATAAAAATGCAGCGAGAGTACAAAGTTCCCATTGTGTTTAACGAGTAGTGAGCAGAATGCCTTGGCTAGTGATTAAGGTATACATTTTAACACTGCAAAGATAAATTAGACCATATGATGAAGGCCAGGCTGAGGGTAACTGGCCAGGCAGTAGGGACTTGTAGCAGTTCTTCACAAGTGGAATGATAAATCATCAAACTTGCAGTGAAGACATGCAATTCTTGTAGCAGGGAGAGTGCTGGGTAAATTAAATTGGAAAGAAAGTTGCAGAGAGAATGGTGATCAGGTTTTCCTAGATTATCAGTAAGACATCATGAAAGGTGACCCTGTGACAGCTGTGATATAAAGGAGGGAATCAATTCAAGAGACTTTGAGGAAGCAGAATCCAGGTTTACTTGTCCATTTGATTGAATATATGAGATGAGGAGAACTCTCTGCCTAGAGAAACACATTACTTTACAAATTATTCTTTCAACAAATATTTATTAACTGCATAAATTAGTCAATCCTTTATAAATCTTCCAGTGGGAGTAGGCATATGGAGTGACACATTTTAAAATGGTTTCTTACCTACTGGTGCTTCGGCTATTTGGGGGCAAATTACACATATAATGTGTATCATATTACAATGTACACACACATGTATACATTATATATACACACATATATGTGTACAAATTGATTGCATGCAGTCTATAATTTTAATCTCTACTAGTGTACTACTGTTTTTAAAAACCAAGTCCATTTTATACATATTTTAAAAATTACGGTAAAATTGCCACTACCCTATGGGAAGATCAAACTTTGAAAACAGTGCTTATGATGGCAATTGTCATATTGATGTATTGGTAATAATACAAAACATTTGTTGAATATCTTCCATGTCCCAAGAACTGTACCAGGGACATTATAGGGTATAGCCAACTGAAACCTAACAGCAGGTTATGAGGGAAAGACTTATAATCCTCCCTTTATAGATGAGGTACAGAGAATTTAAAGTAAGTTGCTAAACACATAAAGGGGCAAAAGGGAAATAATAAGAAATTGGACAGTTGAATTGGAAGTCTGTTCTGCTGATCTGACCACCAGCCTGTTGTAGGTATCAGCCTCTAGGATAAAGAGATATTATCCACAGTCAACCATAGGAGAACTTCTAGGAGAGTGAATAAATTGACATAGATCCTATACAGAGCAATTAAAGAAAACTCAGAAGTTTTTTCTGGAACAAAAGTCTTAATGTGACAGGGCATAGCATACATTTCTTAAAAATTGTAATTCATTTTGTCTTGCTCCTAGACAACAGCCAACTGAAGGAAAATAAAGAGAGGCATATTTTAGTTCAATTTAAAATAGAGTTTTCCAATAGCTAAAAGTTTCAGAAATGGGGTGAGCAGTATCTAGAGGCAATGATGATCTCAGGTTTGAATACTAAACTTGAACAACACTAAGTAGAAACACTGTACAGAAAGTTCAAGTTTCACATTAGGGTTTCAAGTAGATGACTTTTACCTTTTGTTTAAATCTTAACTCCATATTTGTATGATTGTAAGTTAAAAGAATGATCACCCCAATAACTAGATAGACATTTACATGTTACTGTCAATGTAATTGACAGGTAAATTTGCATTACAGGGTAGTTTCAGAGATATACAAAATAATTTGTGCAAAGCCCTTGGAACATTGCTTGACATATAACAAATGCTTAATAAATAGGAGTATAGTTGATGTGATATTATGTTAGTTTCAGATATATGGCATAGTGAATCCATAGTGAATTCACATATATGTTACCTTATGCTCATAAGTGTAGCTACCATCTATCACCACATGAGATTACTGCAATGCTGCTGACTATATTTCCTATATTCTACCTTTATCCCCATGACTTATTCATTCCATAACAGGAAGACTGACCTCCCACTCTCCTTTACCTACTTTGCCCATCTTCCACTCCCTTCTCCTCTACCAACCATCAGTTTGTATTCTGTATCTGTGGGTTTGTTTCTGCTCTTTATTCGTTTGTTTTGTTTTTTGGATTCCACATGTAAGAGAAATCATAGGGTATTTATCTTTTTCTAGTTTGTTTCCTTATTATAACACCCTCTAGGTCCATCCATGTTATCAAAAATGGCAAGATCTCATCCTTGCTGTTACTGTACTTTTTCTTAACTATTCTTATGTTATTTTGTGTAAGCTAAGCTCTAAGAGGACAGAGCTTTAAGACACACTTCCAAATTTTAAAATGTAAATGATAGCTTGTTTACTTTTAAAAAATGCTATTGTACCTGTGATTCAACATTATTCATATGACTGCAAAGTTAAAATATATAGTAGGTTCCTAAAATATTCATCAACAGTCCACAGATTTTAAAATATATGTGTACAAATTAAACAAACCTATCTTTATTAAAAAGAGAGAGAGAGAGAGAGACCATGCCAATACTCAGTAATAATCAGGTAATACCAGGTGAAATGTTTCTTAGTCTTGTCCTTTGATTTGATATTACTACTTATTAAATTATATATTATTTTTCTCACACTATAAGCCAAAGCACACAAGTCAAGAAGGATTAAACTGTCTAGTCTATAGCAATATTTTGTGGTGATAGAGTGGTTTCTAGAACAATGCGTGCATTATTTCCAGCCGTAAACAGATCAATTTGTGTGCTGTTATGGGAGTGACTGGTATTTCCAGGTCTGTTCGATCATGCCACTAACTAGCTGATTCACTCACTATCTAACATTGAATTTGGGATGTTTTTCTTAGTACTACACTTATTGCTGTGCCTCTGTGCAAATCTCATTCAACAACAGCTACAAATAAACACACTAGCCAGAAGTCACAATCACATGTGTTTCAGATACACAAAAAAATCAGAAGGTGTCATAGAGCTCTACCCCTCAGAGTTTAACCTACACAAACTAACATGAATAATAACTAAAAGTTATATTATTAGCTAATATTTACAGAGTACTCACTACATCTCAGATGATGTGCTAGGTGCTTATTTAGATTATTTTATGTATCCCTGAGAATAAACCTATGAAATAAATGCTGTTCCACACTGAGTCATTATGTAAATTTCCATCTAATTATTGGGAGAAGGTATAATTCTCTTACTGATGTTCTATAACAATAGAAAATTGGGATTTAAACAAAATATAAAAATTACTTGAAATCCCATGCGATATGAGGGTTAAAACTTTTAAAGTTCAAAGTTAGCCAAAATTCGTATTTGTTCAAATTTAATATTCAAGGGGCACCTGGTAGCTCAGTCAGTTAAGAGGCTTCCTTAAGCTCAGGTCATAATCCTGGGTTCCTGGGATCAAGCCCCACATCGTGCTTCCTGCTCAGTGGGGAGCTTGCTTCTCCCTCTACCTCTGCTGCTCCCCCTGCTTGTGTTCTCTCTTTCTCTCTCTCACTCACTATCTCTCTCAAATTAATATATAAAATCTTTAAAAAAATAATATTCAAGCATGAGGAACTCATCACCTCTGGTGACAAATGGTACAATGTTAGGTCGGTATTGACTGTCTAAATTAACTTTTCTAAATTAACTGTCTGGAGTGGGGAGTGATATTTAGTCAAAAAGAGAGAAGGAGAGAGAAGATATATATACATATACATAGGAAAGGAATTAGATCGCTGTTTTCTTCCAGAAGTATGATTGGAAACTAATGGATGGGGCACCTGGGTAGTTCAGTTCATTAAGTATCTGCCTTCAGCTCAGGTCATGAAAGCCCTGGAATCAAGCCCCATCAAGCCCCAATGGTACAGCAGTGCAGCCCTACATCAGGCTCTCTGCTCAGTGGGTAGTCTGCTTCTTCTCCTTCTGGCCCTCCCCACTGCTTGTGCTCCCTCTCCAACTTGCTCTCTCTCTCTCTCTCTTTTTTTTCTCTCTCTTTCTCAGATAAATAAACGAAATCTTTAAAAAAAGACCAATAAATTGATGTAGCTATAGAGTTGATTCTTTAATGTCATAAAATATAATAGGTCTTAAATTCTAGTCTTATAGTCATGGAAGGGAGGGAGGGAGGGAGGGAATGTGTGATCTTTAAGGTACTGAAATTTTTTTTTTTAAGATTTTATTTGTTTATTTAATAGAGAAAGAAAGAGCACAAGCAGAGGGAGCTGCAGGCAGATAAGAGGAAGAAATTGGCTCCCCACTGAGCAGAGAGCCTGATGTGGGGGCTGGATCCCAGACCCCTGAGATCATGACCTGAGCCAAAGGCAGCTGCTTAACCCACTGAGCCAGCCAGGTGTCCCAGGTACTGAGCTTCTACAATGACCTAAATCATTTAGATCCTGGGAGTCTATTTACCTGACTGCTATATAAGGTAGAGATTTCCGTAGATTGATGTAAAACCAAGAATTTTAACCCTTGGAAATTGAGTGTCTTAGGGGCACCTGGGCCACTCAGTCTGTAGAGTGGTGGACTCTTGGTTTTAGCTTATGTCATGATTTCCTGGTGGTGGGATCAGATCTCCCCATTAGGCTCTGTGCTCAGCATGGAGACTACATGGGATTCTTTCTTCCCCTGCTCTGTCCCTCTCCTCTCTCTTTCTATATAAATAATATATATGCATATATATTGATACCATTACAATTATCACCATCATGAACAGCAAAACTTGGGTTTTGGCTTGGTTTAGTTGTTTTTTGTTGTTATTTGTTTTGTTTTCTGTTTTTCTGATGACTACATTGTCAGTTGAGTTTGGCATTGCTGTATTAATACTTTTGAAAGATAACTGATGATTAAGACACAAAAGTTGAGGGTTCAGAGTTCTAAGAACGGATGTTCTCCAGGATTACATCAGAGAGATGCACTCTAATCAGTGAGGAATAAGACTGGGGAAGCCACTCAAAAGTGAAGTTCAGACAAGGGGTAGGATTCATTTTCCAGACCAAATACTAGATTATTACTCCAGTTTCAGGTAAAAATGTTTAAGTGGTCAAAGAATCCCTACTGTCTTTTTTTTTTTTTTTTTAAGATTTTATTTATTTGACAGACAGAGACTACAAGCAGGCAAGAGAGGCAGGCAGGGAGAGAGAGGAGGAAGCAGGCTCTCCGCGGAGCAGAGAGCCCGATGTGGGGCTCGATCCCAGGACCCTGGGATCACGACCTGAGCCGAAAGCAGAGGCTTTAACCCACTGAGCCACCCAGGTGCCCCGAATCCCTACTGTCTTGAAAAATTAACTATTTAAAAGTCCCATTATGAGAGTCTAAATATTTTATGAAATTCTACTAACCTTAAGATGAAATATAGCTAGACATTAGCCTCAGGCACACATAAATTTATAGGAAAAATACAGAGTGCCAGCAATATCTTTGCAAGCTCATGCACATTCCTATTTATATGCATGCTTTAGATATCTCATAGAAGGAAAGTAATTTACCAAAACCCCGAGGTCACTCATAGGACACAATTTCCTCTTACTTGACAGATTCTATATATAGATGAAAATATGAGCCAAGTATGGTGGTGGGGGGGTGGTTATTGTCTTGGTTTTCAAATATGTCAATAGTAAGGATTTAACTTTTAGGAAATAATTTTCTTGAAAAGGTAAAATCAATATTGGATCTTTCTTTTTAAGGTGAACTTTATATTTTTCAGATCTCAGAATCTAAAATTGTGAGTTATTTTTCCTCAGAGCAGTCCTGCTAATAATAGAGGGGATTTGCTAAAAGTCAAAATTTATACTTATAACTTAGAAGGCCAAGATAATAATAAGTTATGCAATATTCCCAATATTGGACAGGCTCTTGAGTAAAAACATCACCTAAAGTTCTGGATTTTATCTTGTTAATTCTGTTCTATGTATTTTTAGTTGATTGATTGATAAGCACACATAAAGTACTTTCATATGTAATGAAAATTCTGTCATCTGATCATAAGACTGTTAGAATGTAAAGAAAAAATACATGAGGAATGAGTTCTTAAAAAACTAATTATCTTTCATCTTTGTTTGCTTGTTAATGGTACAAAAAATTATATATCAAATACGGAAAGGCTGGAATTCCACTTCCAGGTCGAGAGGTGAGTTAAGGCATCCAATAGCTGAGAATTGCCAAGGTGTTTCTGAAATCTTGATCCTCCTGTACTGACTTTCCCTGATAATGTGAGTTATAAATTACTCACTACACACCAAGTGGTCACCTGCCATTAATTGTTTGGACTAATGCTACCCAAGAGAACTTATGAGATAAAAAAATTGTTCAATTACTATGTTCTCCAATTTGCTAGGATCTAGCTTCACATGGCTATATGGACTGAAATATGTTTAGTGTGAATGAGGAACTGAATTTTTATTTTACTTAACTTTAATCTAACTGAAGCCTTAATATAAATAAACATATGTGGCTGTTGGCTACCATATTGTATAGCCCAGTTTGGGCCACTGGACTATTTCTTGTAAATACAAACATGGACATCAGAACTTGAGGAAATCTTCTCTTGAAAAAAAGTCTTCCTCTGGTACAACCAAGTCTTCTTAGCAACTGAAACATTCATTTTCAGAACTCAGGCAACCATTGGTGTCCCCACATAGCAAAATGATCATGACTTAGAGAAAGAAGTTCTGGTATCCAGCACTGAAGATGATTGGAAGAGCATTGAGAATTGGAGATAGTTTTGTTTGTTTGTTTTCCTAGTAGTATTATTTTAGCTACAGTGTAGGTCAATAGTCATGATTGATCTGCAAGCATTAAAAATATTCCCAATATGTGATTCAGTATTAAAATGAACAAACAAATTGCACCTGTGTGGCTCTGTTGGTTAAGTGTCTGCCTTTGGCTTGGGTCATGATCCCAGAGTCCTAGGAGCAAGCCCTGTGTGGGGCTGACTCCCCACTGAACAGGGAGTCTGCTTATCCCTCTCCCTCTGCCCCTCCCCCTGCTCATTGCTTTCTCTCTCTTTCAAATAAATAAAATCTTAAAAAAAAATAAACAGAAACTCTTCTTGTGTTCCCAGTCCCAAGTATATATTTTACAATCTCACTTTTCTAATTATCTGCTTGTAATTTGGAGAGTAAAATCAATTCTATTCAACATACATTATTAGGGTGCTTATAATATGCAAGACTGTGCTGATCATATGAGAAGGTGAATAATACAGAATCTGTTCTCAAGGAATTTATGGTCTGTGTTTCACAGCAGTCAGAGCAAAAATGTAAGAGGGCTGTGGCTGAAAAAAGTAATAGTGTCCTTGTGAATTTGAAGTAATAGTTTCAAAAGAATGTCTGAGGCTAGTGGAGGAACAAATATGGAATCTTGATTTCCCAGAGCCAAGATTAAATAGTATAGTGAGTTTTAGAAGTCACACATACTATATTTGACATCTGATTTTACTGTAATATACTGAAAACATTCTCTATGCATGAATTAAAAGTCAAATTATTTATGGATGACTCAAAAAATAGTGTGTTAAAGACATTCTATCCCCTAAGGCACATATGGGACAAATATCTCTTGGCACAGACAGGTACAGGAAATTGGCCAAATTCTAATGTTAGTGCTAAACAAGCTCTTCTGATAGTTATCTTCCTAACAACATGTACGGTAAATGCTATATGGCTACCATGCAAGAATAAGCTGAAAATTGAGGTACGGTCTTGGTTTATCAGCTGAACCTACCAAGTCTCTTTCTGGATGGGAAAGCTAGACGGTGTTCAAAGTTAAGATGGAGGGGCTTAGCAAAAATTATAGCCTCGCAGTGTCTCTTAATTGTTGAATACTACTCTGGTGTCTAGTGTTGTATTAAATATAAAGATAGTCATAGTTGCAGTCAATCCTCAAAACAATTTTAGGAGGTCTATCTTTTATAACCATGTCCATTTGAGCATTAATTAACTTGCCCTAATTAGTGTGTCTGCAAGTGCTTGTTTTTGAATGACAAAATCTTTGGACCCCAAAGTTCATACCCTCAATGGAAATATTTTGTTGTTTCTCATACAAGGAAAGTATTAATTTGAATCACATGAAATTGTCACATTGGTGGTTGACCGAAAATTAATTGCAACTTCATATGGTTTAGACTAATAAAAGCAGTCTGTTGGAGAATGAAGTGATGCCTTGAAAGGTTACCTGCACTCTAAGATAACTTATTATGGGTATCTCAGAGTTATCAAGCCTGTCTTACTTCCAGAATGAAATTTTCTTGGGTGATAAAAATCTCAGGCTAGCTCAGGCAGATTCTCACCTGAGGATGATAGATACTCTTCATTCAGCCAGGAACTATTGGCATACTGGAAGGGTGTGGTCTCCTGGCTAAAATGGCAGTTCTGCTATTATCTTATTATTGGGAATTTATTCTGGTTGATTTTTTTTTTGGTTGTTTATTTCATTACAGTGTGAATGCATCCTAACTTACTTCTCCACCACATTTTTCATTGAAAATTTTTTAAAGATTTTATTTATTTATTTGTCAGAGAGAGTGAGCACAGGCAGACAGAGTTGCAGGCAGAGGCAGAGGGAGAAGCAGGCTCCCTGCCGAGCAAGGAGCCCGATGTGGGACTCGATCCCAGGATGCTGGGATCATGACCTGAGCCGAAGGCAGCTGCTTAACCAACTGAGCCACCCAGGCGTCCCTTGATTGAAATTTTTAATGTGTAACTATGGAATAAGAATCATAGCAGCAAAAAAAAAAAAAAAAAAAAGAAAAGAAAGAAAGAAAAGGGTGTTTTCATTACTAGCAGGTAAACAAAAGACAAAAGACTTTCAGGTTAGAGATGATGATATTTTTCTTCTTTGACTCCTTAGGTTTTGATAAGGCTACTGATGAAGTTAAACCATTAAGTCCTTAATTTCCTAAGGGGATGAGAGAGGCAGTAGAGATGGCATGCATATTTGTCACCCTGTCTAGATCAAGCTGTGGCGTCATGGGAAAAATTATACTGAGAATGAAGTCAGAAGACCTGGGTCACACTGCTGTGTAGCTTATGGTAATACACTCAATTCCTGAACCTGAGTCTCCTCAAAATTAAAACTTGTAATAATAACGTTAATAATAATATTTACATGTCAATAAAGCTATGAGGCTCAATGCAAACATATAATGAAGACATTTGTAAGCTCCAAGTACAATGTGATTACAGTCTAGATCTCCGCTGATGTCTGTTATATAAGTACTAAGAAAATAGCATATGTTGAATTTCTTTTTAGAATATTTATAACATTGGGGTGCCTGGGTGGCTCAGCGGGTTAAAGCCTCTGCCTTCGGCTCAGGTCATGATCCCAGGATCCTGGGATCGAGCCCCGCATCGGGCTCTCTGCTCGTCAGGGAGCCTGCTTCCTCCTCTCTCTCTCTGCCTGCCTCTCTGCCTACTTGTGATTTCTGTCTGTCAAACAAATAAAATCTTAAAAAAAAAAAAGAATATTTATAACATGTCATATTTCATTAAATATTCAAATGTATTTCATCTTATGTAAACTTGAATTGATCTGCTCAGGAAAGATACCAAAGAATATAAACTCCTTTAAATGCATTTCTAAATGTATATTAATTTTGTTAAAACAAAACCCTAAAGGTAGGTACTTTTCTAACCTCCAAATTCTCGTCTTCTGATCTGGTTGTGACTGAAATTCGATCTATAATAGTCTGTGCATAAACCCTGTGGGAATATCTTAGTTTCACACTTTTGTCAGAAATGCCAGATACTTCCTTCTCATGATACATTTCTTTAGAAACTGTTTATTGCATTATTATTTGTGTGTGTGTGTGGCTTAAATAAATGTTCTTTGAACTCTGTGCCAAATGAGCTTTCCTTTATTTTGTATCACTTGAATTTCTTAATAACATGCTAATTAAGAATGAGTAATTTCTTAGTAACATGCTAATTAAGAATGAGTAACATCTGAATTCAGAGTTTCAGTTCTTGCTGTAAATGAAATCATTCTCTTATACCCAAGTAAAGGATGTTTCCAAATATCACTATTTTGTCCTATAATTTTCTAAACAATATGAAGATTGTTTTTTTCCAATCTCTCTTATAAAAATGAGTCTATTCTCTATAAAGACAAGGTAAGTAAGGGGCTCCTGGGTGGTTCAGTGGGTTAAGCTTCTGCCTTTGGCTCAGGTCATGATCTCAGGGTCCTGGGATCGAGCCCCACATTGGGCTCTCTGCTCAGCAGGGAGCCTGCTTCCCCCTCTCTCTCTCTGCCTGCCTCTCCCCCTACCTGTGATCTCTCTCTCTGTCAAATAAAGAAAATCTTTTTAAAAAACGAGTCTATTCTGGTGTAGAAACTCTGAGTCATCGAGATCATTAATTAGAATGCAAATTCATTACAAGAACTACTAAATTGCAACCATCTTATTGTATAATAACATAGATCACATTTTATTTCTTCCCAAAGGTGGTCTTGATAGTACAAGCAAATGGGTACTGAACATCATCAGCCTTGTGTCATAGTTCCTTACGTATTTATCTATTTCCTTGAATAGACCGGAAAACCTTTGCAACAGATACAGTGCATGTCTCAATTTAGAGCCTCAAATAATGTGTGTTTAAATAAGATTGCTTAGAACTAATATTTCTGATTAAGAAACATGAACAAATATTCTAACAGCTTGTATAATTATCTCTAAGTAAGTGGCTTTTATTCAATTAAATATTTACTTTTGCTATTAACAACAGATAAGAAGGAATTGGGCAAGAAAACATACACTAATATTGGGAGAACATGAACATGTACACTGATAGATAATATTACATTAAATTATTTGCCAAATAATGCTTCTTAGTTAGTTCTATAACAATGACATTTTAATTATACTAAGTTAAAATAAAAAGAGTAATGTCAAGCAACTCTCAATGTCTATCTTCTACTCAATCTCTTAGATTTTCTTTGTTAAACTGTGGTCTTCAGGGTGTGGCCCTGGAACCCCAGAGGATCTTTCAGGAGATCTAGGAGGACAGAATTGTGAGGGTTTTTAATAATGTTAAGACATAATTTGTCTTTTTCACTTTCATCCTCTTACAAGTATATAGTGGAGTTTTCCAGAAGTTACATGGCACGTGGTGATGTCATCACTATAGCTGATAATGGAATGTATTGTTTGAGCATTTTTGTGTTTTAAGATTAAAAGTGAAGGGGGGGTTTTCAGAACAAAAGGCATAAAAACCTGCTGCTGTAGAAGAAAGTTTAACTGCATGAGAAGATTAAAATAGGAGATTAATAGAACTATGTTACTTGACATTTACTTCTTACTTTCAAAAAATGTAGAACCCTAATCTTCTGAAATTATAGAAGGTACTTGCAGGAATGGTACTTTTCATCTTTTTCTCCCTAGGGCAGCTATAACTGAGGGTTGCCTGACGATTTTAATCAAAATGCTAGACACGCTTGGTAAAAATTTGTCTACCAAAAGAGAAATGCATGTACAAAAGGAAAATTATTTTCCGTATATTTAGCACACGTTATAACATTTTTAATTTCAAAAGCTCACATCTTTTGTTTCCAAAGAGGTGAAAGAAATCTTTCATCTTGCCAATTCCAATTCAACAAAGTTGCATCATTTACTACAGCCTAGTATTCTTTTAACTATAGATATTTCATACAAAATTGAAATGAGGTAAAAAGATTTTTAAAAACAAATCTGGAGCAGCAGTTTATTTTCCACTATTAAAAATATGTTCCTTCAAGAAAAGAGAACTTCATGTCCAAAGCACTGGCTCCCTCATAGTGAAAAATTGGAGGGCTTGCTTTTTTTTTCCATGGTGAAAATATCCAGATCTGAATTACTTCATCAAAGAAGTGGGTCCCTTGCCATTAGCCAAATTTGAGTGTTCCAAGTTTCATATCATGAATTTTTAACACAAAAATCACTTCTTAAGAATATTTGAGCACTCTTGGGTACACTTTCAGTCCTTCAGAATTGTATTTATTGACTAATAAACAGGCATCATTCTTTTCTCTCCAAATGGGTTGTAAAATTATCATCAAAGACAATGAAACCAAACTCACTTTCATTACTAAAGGTCAGAACCCAACTTATTTTTTATTTTATGGTTGCCAGTCTGCTTAAATTAAACATTTCATAAGTTCTCAGTCTCAAAAGTACCCTGATGATATACAATTAATAAGTATTTGTTAAAGGATATTGCTTCTTGAATTGCATTATTGATTAAACCAAAAGAATGGTAGTCAGCACTATTACTGCCCTTCCCAGATTCCCTTTACTGGCCTGGCTCCTGTGAGTACTGGGAATGTTTTGCCTTATATCTCGACTTCTTCAGAGGGTCGCCCTTAGGTGATGATCCTTGACAGGGTACATCTGCCCTTACAGGAGGCTAACATTGATAATAATGGTACACAACTTTGGTCCCCTTAAAAACCTCATAGTGATTTACATTTACACCCAACTGAAATCCCACAGAAAATCAACACTGGCTTACAAACAAGGCCAATTCACCAAGCTGACCAGCTCATTGAGTATTTCTGAATAAAGTTACCTCAGTAATGATATGATCAGGGGTGCGTGGGTGGCTCAACCAGTTAAGCCTCTGCCTTCTGCTCAGGTCATGATCTCTGGGTCCCGGGATTGAGCCCCACATCTGGGCTTCCTGCTCAGTAGGGAGTCTGTTTCTCTCTCTCTCTCTCTCTCCCCTCCTGCCCCTCTCCCCTGCTCATGTTTTCTCTCTCTCTCTCAAATAAATAAAATATTTTAAAAGTGATATAATCAATTAATCAGCAGATGATTTACTGAACTTATATTCTGTGTCAGTGTTAGGTATTGAGGCAATAATCTTACAGAAAAGATCCCTGCCTTCATGGTACCTAAATTCTAACGGATAAAATAGACAAAAACAGAGGCACATAAATAAAGCAAATATTCATTGTGATCTTATGTGAAGGAATCTAACAAAGGATTGAGTTAATGATAGAAAGAGATTTGTTTTAGATGGGGTAGGCAGCAGTGATTTTTTCTAGTAAGATGTCCTCAGAAAAAGAGGAAGACAATAAAATTTTCAGCATAAAGCACCATTTAGAGCAGAAGGAAAACCCAGGAAGTGCCTACAGTAGTAAGACAGAGCAAAAATGTACCTCAGCCAGATATGGAAAAGCCAATGGCCATCAGGTTAATGAGGGTTGAATACTTTTGGTCCAAGCTCTGAACAATCATATGCACTGATTATGTCTTAGTAATGAGGCACAGAAACAAAGAAGGAAGGAAGAAAGGAAGGAAGGAAGGAAGGAAGGAAGGAAGGAAGGAAGGAAGGAAGGAAAATAGATAGATAGATAGATAGATAGATAGATAGATAGATGGGGGGGGGGTGCTCATCCCTGTATACACTGCAGGTCAGATTTCCTGGGACAAGTACTAAAATCTATATAAGAAAATCCTGACCAAACATGTAGACTGTTCCCTTTACCATAATCCATAGCATTATGACAAGAAACTATAGTACTATATGAGAAAATTCTTTAATCTTTATATATGTGTGTATATGTGTTGCTCCATCTACTTTGAGGTTTTTTGTTTTTTGTTTTTGTTTTTGTTTTTGTTTTATTGCTTGTTTTTTAGTAGAATAGGGGATCAGTTATTCTCAGATGAGCTTAGTCATGGTCATAAGTTCCCTCTTGATCTCCAAATTTAAGAAATACTTTGCCACTATACAAGGTAATTGTATAAAGCCATGCAGGAACTGAGTAAGTCTTACCAAATTACTGCATTTTAATTTTTGGTGCCTATAGGGGGCAAAACAGGATAAGTAGCATTCACTCTGAACAGAGTTCATCTTGAGGCTTAATTTGGCCTTGGAGTATTTTTTTTTTTTAGATTTTATTTATTTATTTGACAGAGAGAGATCACAAGTAGGCAGAGAGGCAGGCAGAGAGAGAGGGGAAAGCAGGCTTCCTGCTGAGCAGAGAGCCCAATGTGGGGCTCCATCCCAGGACCCTGGATCATGACCTGAGCCAAAGGCAGAGGCTCCAACACTCTGAGCCACCCAGGTGCCCCTGGCCTTGGAGTATTAATTTTATTCACATACCTTTGTAGCCACTGGCATTCATTTGCCATGTCCTCGGTAAAAAATGGTAGTCCAACAAGCTGGTAATGGATAGAAGTTAACTAGGTTCTGTAGGGCTTTTTCTAAACTTTAGTCTCATAGATTTAATAATCTAATTGATTAGTGATTTCTACAGTATGAACACAGACATATAAATTGACTTTTATGAAACAGTATAAAGATGAGAAACATTCTATGGAATTTCAGTGTAACATCTGAAGGGAGATAGTAAATTCACATTCAGTCTTTAATAAATTCTAATTCTAAGTGGTATTTCTAAAGTATCTCCTTATAGTAAATTTGTTCGTATCCATATATATGGATGTATATAAATATCCATATATATAGATATACATAATATCTATCTATCTATCTATCTATCTATCTATATTTATGTGTATGTGTGTGATGATAGTTACCAAGAGTTAAAAAGAAAACCACAGTCCCAAAATGGCTTCAGTTAAGTGCAGTCACCAAATGCAGGCTTAATACCTAACTAATGGTAGTTTCAACCTCCCCCAGAAATGTAGTCTTAACCAAACAGTCAGGAATTTTCTGATCAGCATTAGTGAGATAATCTGTCCCCTGGGCCTTCTCTATTCCCCAAAGGAAGATGAGGTAATCCTGCATAATAAGACCCCTTCCCTTCTCAGTAAAGGAAGGTGATCAAGCCTGAAACAATTCTTTCTTTTCTTTTGCTAATAACTCTCTTACTGTACCCTCCTTCCTACAGAAAACTTCCATTTTGTATAAATTCTGGAGCTATCCTCTATTTGTAAGAAGCCATGCTGCCTGATTCATGAATTGTTTAATAAAGCCAATTAGATCTTCAAATTTGCTCAGTTGAATTTTTTTTAAACAGGTATTTAATTTCAATTGAAAAATCCATAAAATAATACTTTTCTTCTATTCTTATACACTGGTGTTTAATACAGTGAAAATACAAAAGCACCTTGCATTTGCATTATATTCAGTGTTTTGGATGAACTGATGATTTGTGTTTATTCATGGATTTATTTAACCCCTCTCATTTTAAAAAATGAAGAAAAGAAAAAGAACGAAAAATTGATTCAGTTGTCATGTACACTTTCCATTACATGGCACTGTTTCCAGATAGGGCTTATAAGAGTCAGAAGATGAATCAGTGCTATTTATTTCACTAATTTAGAATATTACTCAATGGTTATCCTGCTATTCTTCTTCACCTTCAATTTTAAAGAAATCCCAAGGGCAAAAATGACTGTTGAACAGCTCATGCCCGTTTGTGGACTCTATGGGAAACTATAGTTAATTTAGTCATTTATTCCATTTCAGTTGAGATACCAAAACAAATAGCAACAAAAAAAGGTCAAGTACTATAAAGTACCCTATTATATTAGCAACTTCACATTTCATGAAGTCCTGAATGTGATAGAAGAAAGAAAAATCAAATAAATACATTAATTTATATATTATCTCAAACTCTAATCATCGTATCAGTGTTAGGGAATTTGGAGAGACTTCTTATTTATACCAATTTATTGGTTTTTTGATCTTACTCTGTGAATATTTTATTCTTATCTTCATATAATTGATGATATTTACTTTTCATTAATCATAACCTTCTAAAGAATTATGCTGAAAATCTTTTGATTAACATAATTTTTAGACTTGATCCTATGTTATTGCTTATTTACTATATAAATCTATAAATATCTTCAGATATTCACAATATATCTCAAATTCTTAAGCTATTATTTTATTTTTTACTATTAGAGACACGAAAATATTGTGACTAATACTTTGGCTTGTTTGACCATGTTTCATTTATTGGTAAATCACTACGTATCACCTGGAAATCCTGTGTTTGAGCAGGAGATAACTGATGAGACCTTGGGGTAAACTTCGCTGGGAGTGGTTACGTGAGTTCTATGTGTGGGAATGGAGAGCGATGGAATATTGAAGACTCTGAGAGTGGGCAATAGACTTAAAAATGGGTAGAGGTGCCTGGATTGAGAGCAAAATGGAGTCTTTCATGTCAAGCAGGAGCCTGTGTCGAGCAATGGCAAAAGCAGTTAAGGTACTGTAGCTAGGAGATACTGCCTGGACCCATGTCAGCTGACACGCCAGATCTGAGAGCAAGCAGAAGCAGAGAAGGTCTGCAGAGACCCAAAACTGATTAGATCCCTCTAAAAAGGGAAGGATTTGGGCAGCTAACTCTTCAGTTCCTTAACTCCTTGCACCTTTCGGTTATCTTGTCTGTGGTGTGGTTTGTGTTCCGTCCCACTCTGTGCCGCGTAAGAAGCCAAGTTTACTCACGGGGTGAGCTGTCATTGAGTTTGGAATCCTGGACCTGGTTTTTAAATGTGATTGAAGTTTGCCTTATGATTGAAGAAAGATGACATTGTGGTAAGACACAACTCATGTGTGCACCTTCATAGTATGCTCATGACAGCGGCTCAGTGGGTTAAGTGTCTGACTTTTGATTTTGGCTCAGGTCGTGATCTCAGGGTTGTGAGATGCAGGCTCGCACACTGGGTGTGGAGCCTGCTTAAGCCTTTCCCTGTGTCCCTCTCCACCGCTCTCTCTTTCTCCTTCTTTAAAGAGGAAAAAAAAAAAGAAAAGGTCCAATGACCTTAACAGACATTTCACCAGGGAAGGCAAGTAAACATACAAAAAGAGGCAACAGTGAGATACTATTACAAATTGATTAGAAGACCCCAAATTCCAAACACTAAGGACACCAAGTACTGGAGAGAATGTGGAACAACAGGAACTTTTATTCATTGCTGGTGGGAATGCAAAATGGAACAATCACTTTGGAGACAGTGTGTTAGTTTTGGGTTTTTTTTTAAACTAAAAATAAGGGGAGCCTGGGTGGCTCAGTGGGTTAAAGCCTCTGCCTTTGGCTCAGGTCATGATCTCAGGGTCCTGGGATTGAGCCCCACATCAGGATCTCTGCTCAGTAAGGATCCTGCTTCCCCTGCTCTCTCTGCTTGCCTCTCTGCTACTTGTGATCTCTCTCTCTCTGTCAAATAAATAAATTAATTAAAAAAAAAAACTAAAAATACTGTTAAAATATGATCAAATTGCACTGCTTGGTGTTTATACAAAGAAGCTGAGTACATATGTCCACACAAAACTCTACACAAATGGATCTTTACAGAAGTTTTATTCATAATTTCCCAAACTTAGAAGCAAACAAAATGTCCTTCAGTAGGTGAATGGATAAACTGCATATCCAGAAAATGAAATATTATTCAGACAGAGAGACACACAAAAGAGCTATCAAACCATGAAAAGACATGGAAGAATCTTTTTTTTTTTTAAGATTTATTTATTTTAGAGAGAGAGAGAGAGAGCACGTGCTCATGGGGGAAGGACAGAGAGAGAGGGAGAGAGAAAATCTTAAGGAAATTCCCTACTGAGCATGGAGCCCCACAGGGAGCCAGATCTCACAACCCTGAGGTCATGACCTGAGCTGAAATCAAGAGTCAGACACTTAACCACTTAACCAACTGAGCTACCCAGCTGCCTTAAGATATGGAAGAAAGTTAAATGCATATTGCTCATTAAAATGAGTAGTTAAGGTACTGTAGCTATGAGATACTGCCTGGACCCACGTCAGCTGACACGCCAGATCTGGTAGGTACCTCCTAAAAGATGTCTCTTCATATTGATCAACTTATAAATAGCTTGATCATGTTAAGTCAATTAGCTAAATTTCCATTTTCTGTCATTCAGTGACATTAAATGACTACGGAATTTATAAATATTCTTCATTTACATCAATATCATTAGCTTGAGAACCTTCATTTAATTATAGGTCTTAGGAGAGAAATAGGCATTCATAGTGGCTGATCACATTTCAGTAGAAAATACAAAACCCATGGGATATTTCAATTTTAAAATTCTCAATTTTAGTTTTAAGTGCCATTACTTACTAAAGTGGTTTTGGTTCCAAAGGGATATTTAATTAATTCTTTATTGAATCTGGCAAAAGAAATGGCTAAAATAAAAATACCAATCCTACCACCTGTCATCCATTATTTTAGTTTTATTCCTTAGAAGTCCTGTTTAGTAAATTTTTTAGTCAAAATCTGTTACACTTGAAGCTCTTAGTTAGCTTCGTGTCTGTTACATGGCTGGCTAATATCTTAACAAGAATTATGAGAATTTGCTATATCGTAGGTCAAAAGGTGTGGGAATGAAAGCAATAAAAGTTGATGATATTTATAAAGCATGTGAAAGAACTCCAAATACAAATTGTGACAAATCCCAGATTTGCCTAGGCTGATTCTTTAAAACAATGTACCAGGCAACAGGACAATTCAGAGACAGGAAGAGAGCTTGGCTCAGTCAAGATTCAAGAGAACGGAAAGCATAGGGAAAACAAAACATATGTCTATGAGAGAGAGAAAGAGTTTTGCCGTGGATTGGCTTATGTAATTGCTGGGGCTGGCTAGGCAAGTCTGAAAGTTAGAAATCTGTAGGGCAGATCACCAGGGAAAAGCAGGTAAGAGTTCCCAGGGACAGTCTACAGCTACTGTCCACAGGCAGAAACTTCTTCCTCAAGAAAACCTCAGCTCCAACCTTAAAGTCTTTCAAGTGATTGAATCAGGCTTCCCTAAATCATTTGAAACAATCTCTTTTACTTAAAGTCAATTAATTATGGACTTCAATCATATCTATAAAACGCCTTCCCAGAAACACCAACACTAGTGTTTGAATAGCTGGAGACTGTAGCTGGTTATACTCACGCACACACACACACACACACACACGATCAGCATGTCCTGTTGAGAAACCCCATCCCACACAGAAAGGACCTGCTGATCCACAGGCTAGAAGGAGGCCACATTGCACCAGGCAAGAGCAGACAAAAAGAAGAGTGGATATAGCCCTGGGGGTAATGCAGCCCCAATACCAGAAAGAGCAGGCAGGGGTTACTACTACAAATGAAGACAAGAAGGATTACTTTTTGAAACCAAAGTATTCACCGGGACATTTCATGGTGTTTTTATCTCCAGGGCTACTTGTGAAAATCACAGCTCAACTAACAGAAAGCAACTGAGGTCTAAGCAGAGCTTATTCTGCCAACTCTTCAGTTTAAGGCTTTAGAACAGGTTGTGGATGGTCTCTTTCCTGAAGCCTCCAGGATGGATTTGACTCAATGGAGCTCATTAGGTGGATCAAAGTAAAAAAGGGATGGACGTGTAGGACAGCTCTTGTGTTTACTATAAGAGCCTTTTAATTTACTTTTTTGAGAATCTCTTAGTTTCTTTCCCAAGCTTCTCTGTTGGGGTATGGAGAATCTTCTTGGCACAGGTACTCAAGCAAACCTAGAAATTTGGGAAAGTTAACATATCTTGGAGTTATCCTTGGCCAATGAGGGATATAAGCCCTTGGATAAAAGCTCCTGTTTTCCTTCATTCAGGCAAGCAATTCTAATGTGTCAATGGATTGAACCCCATTTGCCTAAAATTATGGCCAACTTTTACCTCATTTTCTGTTTCACTTTTCCTCATCCCCCACTCCTGCTCTTTGAGATCTTGGCATAAAACAAGGAAGCAGGAAATGAGGTTAAGCAATCTGACCACATACTAAACATTGTATCTTTTATGTAGGAGAAAAATTTTAAAAGACTAAGATACCATTTCTCTAGGAATGGAAGACAAAACATTGGCATTAAAGCAATTTATTTTTGATAAAGTGTTTTTCAATTAATTTACTTGTAAGGGTTCACATTTGAACACCCACTGCAATTCACAAAGAGTTAACCACTGTTTATATATTCTAAATCTTCTTTATAAGCAAAGACTGGACTGCCTACTTTCTGGAATCAAATTCTGGACAGGTTAGACATTTCCGAAGTTTGACAACATTACAGAATGGAGATTTAATGAGATCTACCTTCATTTGCATGCCTGCAAATTACTATTCAACACAAACATTTCTTTTGTTTATCAGTAACTAGAATTACTCATTTTTTTGGCCCAAACTCAGAATATATTTTAAATCACAGGATAATCTTATAATAAATTCTGTTACTTTTGAAATCTGTTATCTAACAAAAAACATATTTTCCATCTGTTTGAGAGAACAGCATTTTACTGCCAATGAGAAAGAAAAAAAATTCAGGTATAATACAATATTTTCTAAAACCAAATTACATCAATATTTCTCAAAAACATATTTTTTCTGCAAAGTGAAAATTAGTTCCATCTATTTGTTTTAACTTGTTATAAAACAATTTTAAAACTGTGCTGTTTTAAACATTTTCTAGAATGATGGGTAGTCATCTTTTTTTACGATAATGCCTAGTTTATTTGGGGCAGTTCGTTTACCCACAAATGTTGTCTTGAAATTTTCTTTGCCCATGGTGTTATAGAGAAGACTCAGGATATTTTACATTTCTCTGAAGGACAAAAGACTCAGTTTTCAATTCATGCATTTTCATTGCTTCTTTTTCATCTGTCTGCCTCACTCTTAGAAAGTTGATAGAAAGGCAGCCTGTGGCAGGGGAGGGAGCAAGATAGGGAACAATGAAATAGGATTTTATAGACTCTCTAATCTGGGAATGTGTTCTTTTCTTGAAATTCACCCAGTTGGATAAGATTTCTTTTAATGAGTCTAAACCCTGACATCTAGACCAGGGGTAAATGCATAGTTGTAGGATCTTTCTATTTGAGTAGAGGAAGGAAACTACTCAGCCAGATGGACGTCAATTGGGCTGGAATTTCTTCTGAAAAGCGGCTCACCTCAAGTGGGAAGGAAAATGTGCTGGTTGCTAAGCTACTGATAGGCTTTGCCCTTCCTCTACTTAATGGACAGTCACTAGGTCAAGGTACCAATGATGACGTAAAAGCTGACTTTTCCTTGCTAATTGAATAGTAACATAGGAAGTGGCTAAGGGTTTCCTTTCAATCAGCTATTACCCCTGGCTATTCTCTGACCTTACCTCCTGGCGTGAAGGGTGGGGACACAGACAATTCCTGGGGTGACAGAAGCCCAGAGATATAAGGGACAGATTTACTGAGAGTAAAATTAGTAAACGTTAACAATACATTTAGATACCAAAATTATATGAAAATCATGATTTATTCAGTATTTAAAAGAGCATGTAGTAAGAAGGAGGTACTTTATGCCAGATATGATGGTGTTTACTGCTTAAACTTGTCTGTGTAATTATTCCCAATGGCAAAGGATTATAAAGGCTTAGGCTTGGGCTTTTTTGCTCACATTGAAATGCCATCTCGCCTTGGGATTAGAGTAACAAGGGTCAGCCTTAGAAATCAGAAAACACAACTTCAAGGCACACAGTAGGAGGCTCCTGCGGTCAATGTCAGTGCATGTGTTTTACTTCACTTGTCTCGGGCACCCTCACATTCCACAGCGTGTTACAGTGCTTGCACCAATGAAGACATTGCTATCAAAGTTCTAGATTTTACCCTAACAATTATCAGCCCTCAGGTTTTACTCTCAGGCTTCTAAGTGGTTTTTTTTTGCTCCCCAGAGAGCCTCCGATTAGAAGAAGAGGTAAAATCTTCCCTTTGTAGCTGAGAAGTTGAAGAGGGGAAAAGAAGTCTCTCTAGTTTCTGAGCACCCACTGTGTATATGGAATGTGGTGGGTTCCGGGGACACAGTGGGAGAAAAAGGAGACATGTAACTGTTACCTTCCTATTTGGGCTCCCAGGAAGATTGGAGCTGGACTCAGACGCCTGACCCCAGGCTGATGCTACATTGGGATTATATCAGAGTGAGGTTTGGAGCAAGGTCATTACTAAGGCACAGAGGGTATCAGATGCAGTAAGAGCTGAGAAGACTTGGGTTGTTACAGCAGTAGGGGCGGAAACTGCTTCTTCTTCTTTTGTTGGTAAACAGCTTCTACTTACTGTCATTGGCTGATTGTTGGCAATGGTGGAAACATTGTCATCTTGCAGCAGCTTTCTGTTTTGGAAAAATTAGTCATTATAATGCCATTAGTTATAAAACAAATATCTTTTTTTAATTAACATATAATGTATTACTTGTGTCAGGGCTACAGGTCTGTGAATCACCAGGCTTACACAATTCACAGCACTCACCATAGCACATACCCTCCCCAGTGTCTATCACTCAGCCACCCCATTCCTCCCACACCCCTCCCCTTCAGCAACCCGAAGTTTGTTTCCTGAAATTAGGAGCCTCTTATGGTTTCTCTCCCTCTCTGGTTTCATCTTGTTTCATTTTATATCTTTTTAAGCTCCTAAGAATGGGTGACAAGACATTTTTTTAACTTTTTTAGAAACTGGCTCAGTATAGATAGAGTCATATTAGCTTATATGCAGACTGTAAATGTTTCTGTTTAGGGATTTTTCAAAATTGTGTAAACCTCAAGGAGTCATCTGGGACTTAATAGATAGAGTTTCTTTTACTTTGTAATTTATAGTAATTTAAGCTTACAAACATGACTAGAGCAGTTATGACCTAGACCAGATAGAAGAGAAAACGAATAAAGTCACTGAATCACACACACACACACACACACACATGCAAACACACGTGTGCATGTGTGCACACACACACACATGAGGAAGAATGAGAAAAAACGGGATTACTTCCAGTACCAGTATAGGAATCAGAGGCAAACTGTTTCAGGCAGAAAACAGTGCTGATTTTAAAATCTCTCCTGACCCAGTCATTCTAGAACTCTAGGTGTACTTTATGTGCATTATAGGGTAAAATAGAAACACCATTTTTGTTAAGTTAGTGGTGACGGTCTTTGTTAGGATACGGAGCCAACCACCCCTCAAATAGACAGAGAACACTCTCGATAATGCAAGTCACACAGCGAGGTTTATTGCCAGCTAGCTGGGGTCCAAGGATCTCCAAGTATCTGCCCGGCACAGTGGGTTTCAACAAGGACTTGGACCCCGAACCAGATTACAGTCAGAGCTTTTAAAGGCAGGGCAGGGGTGGGCTCGGCGGCGGGTGAGGACAAAGGCGATTATGGATGCTGTAAGTCTCCAAGGATTTCTGGAAGCAAGGTCTCCAGGACCTTGAGGGGCTAGCTATTGTTAGGAAAAAGGTTATTTATTACCAGTATGCTTGGGAATGATTCTCGACAATATCTTGGCGGTTTAGAGACAAAGTTTCCTAAAGTAGACTTATAGGATCATGGTCAGACCTGTTGGAGCAGGGGGTCAGTCAGGCTAGGATTGTCCTTAGCAAAAACTCAAGGTGAGGGCAGTTGAGTCCCCAGGGGAGAGCCACTCTGTCTATTTCAAAGGTTTGTCCGTAGGTAAGGAATTTTAATTATTTTCTTCTGCCTCTGTTTCCCACATCAGCTAAACTTCAAGTGGGATGGCCTTAATTTTCTCAGCCTCCACATTTCCCTCTGGACAATTTTGACCCTTAAATCTTTAAGGTTGTTGAAGGTGGAAGGTCTCATCTTCTGTAACTTCTTCCTGCTGAATAGGGGCGTAGAGTTTTCCCGGGTTAAGCCCCAGGCCCCGAGCGAGAACGGGCCCTTGGCCACGGGGAGCAGGGCGCTCTGCAGGGCTGCCCAACACCGGCCGATTCGCCACCCACTCGGGTCAACATTGGTCAGTTGGGGAATGTGTAGGGGAGTTATGAAAGACAGAGGCAGGGGAGCAAGAGAAGGATTAAGATTTGACCTTTGAATTTGGTAGCTTTAATGTCATTCATGACCATGAAAATAATAGTTTAAAGAAAGCAGTAGATACCAAAATCTAAGTGACATACGGTCAAAAGAGAACAGGAGGAGAGGGGTGCCTGGGTGGCTCAGTGGGTTAAAGCCTCTGCCTTTGGCTCAGGTCATGATCCAAGAATCCTGGGATCAAGCCCCACATCGGGCTCTCTGCTCAGTGGAGAGCCTGCTTCCTCCTCTCTCTCTGCCTGCCTCTCTGCCTACTTGTGATCTCTGTCTGTCAAATAAATAAATAAAATCTTAAAAAAAAAGAGAGAGAGAGAGAATAGGAGGAGTGAAAGAGGAGACAGAGAATATTAATTTTTTTGTTCAGACATTTTTTTTTAAAGATTATTTATTTATTTATTTGACAGACAGAGATCACAAGTAGGCAGAGAGGCAGGCAGAGAGAGAGGGGGAAGCAGGCTTCCAGCTGAGCAGAGAGTCTGATGCGGGGCTCGATCCCAGGACTCTGGGATCATGACCTGAGCCGAAGGCAAAGGCTTTAACCCACTGAGCCACCCAGGCACCCCTATTCAGACATTGTTGAGAAGTTATGCCATGTGGGAGGCAGAAGTGGGTTGGTAAGGGAGACAAATGTGAGGTGAGGTAACTTTTTAATTAAAATTACTTTTTAAAGAAGATAGGAGATATTGTAACCTGTTTGTCTGCTAATTGAATGAGAGAGAAGAGAAAATTTCTATGTGAGGAAATATAAAAAAAAATTGGAAGTACAAATTGTGAGTGTAAGCCTGATGTCAGATAATCCCATGCATTTTCAGAAGAGGCATCTCAAGGGTAAAGAAAGTAAGCCCACTGAAACAAACAAAGCAGAGGCACAGCAAGAAAACTTGGTGACAGAGTTGTCTTTTGCTAAAGCTGTTACTTCTATCATACCTGTTTTGTTTAAGATACAGAAGTTGGAGGGATGCCTGGGTGGCTCAGTTGGTTGGACGACTGCCTTCGGCTCAGGTCATGATCCCGGCCGGGATCGAGTCCTGCATCGGGCTCCCAGCTCCGCGGAGAGTCTGCTTCTCCCTCTGACCTTCTCCTCGCTCATGCTCTCTCTCACTGCCTCTCTCTCAAATAAATAAATAAAATCTTTAAAAAGAAAAAAAAAAAAGATACAGAAGTTGGATTTTCACTTTTGCTAGGCTGCAGGTTTCTCAGCTCATTTTTACTTGAAGTTGTATGTAGAAAATATCTTCCATATCAGGATCATATTTATTATCACTTCTACCTATAGGCTATTTAACCTTGTGTTCATCTTTCCCGTGGGAATTTGTGTGAAATGGCCAAAAGTGTCTTAAACACAGTGGTATTTTCAATATTTACTTATCAGTGCTCCTAATGTTCCCATTTGGTGGATGTCCACACTGCCTCCCCAGGACTGTCAACAACAATGTCATCAAATTTTTCAATCAATTATTGTTTATCAATTTAAAATTTGCTTTTTAGGGGCACCTGGGTGGCTCAGTGGGTTAAGCCTCTGCCTTCGGCTCAGGTCATGATCTCAGGGTCTTGGGATCGAGCCCCGCGTCGGGCTCTCTGCTCAGCGTGGAGCCTGCTTCCTTTCCTCTCTCTCTCTGCCTGCCTCTCTGCCTACTTGTGATCTCTGTCTGTCAAATAAATAAATAAAATCTTAAAAAAATGAAATAAAATAAATAAAATTTGCTTTTTATGGCAGGCTACAAAGTCTCCGTCCCCCTTTCTTGTCATAAGCCACTACGGGAGTGACCACAATCTGTAGTAATACAATTCCAAAGTAGCTCTTGGACCCCTGCCTCTGATTCACCAGAAAACATGCTATAAAAATTGGGCCAGTGGGTGTACTTTCCAATGCTCAGTTCGTATGTAGCCATGGAGATTGAAGAATACAGAGGAAACTCTCCTAGAATTTATACTAGTTTCCTAGGGCTGTTGTAACAAAGTATGACAGACTGGGTGACTTAAAATAATAGAAATGTATTGCCTCCAGTTCTGAAGCCTAGAAGTTTAAAATCAAGGTGTTGGCAGGATCCTGCTCCCTCTAAAACCTGTAAAAAAAATCTTTCCTTACCTTTTCTTAGTTTCTGCTGCTTTGGTGGCCATCTTTGACATTCCTTGGCTTATACATGCATCACTCCAATCCTCTGTCTTCATAGGGCATACTCCTTTTATATGTGTCTTTGTCTCTTTCTTTTTCTTATAAGTATATATGGGCCCACTCTATTCCATTATGACCTGATCTGAAATGACTCTTTCAAAATAGAGGTATTGGGAGTTAGAACTTTGATATATCTTTTCTTAGGAAAACAATTCAACCAAGTTCCTGTTAGAGCAAGTAGTTCATGCTGCTGGTAGGTCAGGGGTTGCCTCAATTTCTGCCCTGTTGCATTTGATAATTACCGTGGATCAGTGAACAGCCTGTGTTTGGACTCTACCCTTTTCTAAACAAGAGGTTCACTTTGGTTATCCAGGTCTTACTTCCTCTTTGTTTCAGAAGAGGGACTTGGAAATGACTAGTATTTTAGTTTCAGGCTATTGTCCACAACCAATCCAACCCTGATTCCACTTACATCACTGTGAAATGCTGGAATTTGTTGGGGTTAATGTAGAGCATGAAATCATCCATAATACCTGGCTTGCTGAAATGTAACTCAGAGGCTGCTGGAGGCGATGGAAAATTTTGGAGAAGGGCCTTTGAAATGCCAAGGCCTGCGTGACCACTTTGCCATTGGAATGTCTCTGTGAGTTGCCTTCCCGAAGCCTTCTCAGCCCAAAAGGCCTCCCTGTGATCTAAGAGATGTATGCATTGTCCCTTAGGCTATGTTTAGAAGCACTGTAGAATGCACAGATTAACATATCATATCTTTCCTGTAAACAGATCCTCCAAGTTCCAGTAAGTTCCCTCATCAAATATCACTTGAGAAACAGTGATAAGGATTTGTGATTATCCTGAAAGACCAATAAAAGTGGGAGCAAAGAAGAGCAAAGCGTTTTCATCTCTGAGCATTGACCCCCTTGCTGCCTACTCTCTTTCACACCAAAGTTTGGAGTAATCTTTCATCTGTCCATACAGGTATTGCTGGCCATTCCCAGCATGAATTCAGCCTGGTTGAGTTGTTACATAGAATTTATGAGTAGCCGCCCATGGAGGATCAAGTGCAAATTTTGTAATTGAAAAAAGGGTATAATGAGTGTATGGGGTAACCAAAAAGTGGAAGATGGATGCAATAGTCATCCCAATGGTGGTTCTAATTTCTCTAATGATGAATAAACTCTATTCTTAGCTTGGTCTTTTGCAATGCAGAATAAAATCCAAAGTTTCTTGAGTTCCCTTACAACCAAGTTATGGGCAGTTGAATATAAGAAGAATTGATATGGATAATTTTAGTACCATATCCATCATTTTCTTTTTTTTTTTCCTACTTTGTCCATCTTATTGCTTGAAATGTAGGCTTGATTTTTTTAAAGAGTTACTTATTTATTTACTTACTTGAGAGACAGAGATAGCAAGAGAGAGCAGGAACGAGGAGAGGGAGAAGCAGGATCCCCGCTGAGCAGGGAGCCAGATGCAGGACTCAATCCTAGGACTTGAGGATATGACCTCAGCCAAAGGCAGATGCCCAGCTGTCTGAGCCACCCAGGAGCTCTGTAGGCTTGATTTTAAGCCGCCTTGGACTATACAACAAGAGTATCACCCTTTAGTTGAACCAAACAAACAAAAAATAATGAATCCAGGAGGGATATATATGTCTAGAACACACAATAGAGGCATGAGTTATACCACAAAACTCCTACATTTCTAAGTTTTACCAGGAATTCTGTGCATAAATCATAGAAGTAAAATTGAACAAGAACAAGGCTCTTAAGTGGGCTTAGCAGACACTTTAATCCCTTGTCTCTGATGGAACATTAATTACTAATTATTAATTACTGATTCTTTGGAATAAATGAGCATTCTTAGAGTCCTTAGACTATTGGAAGGTAAGGAAAAAAATACCATGTTTTGTGAGATTACCAGGGTTGAAGTTGTAAAGTATTTTAAATATTAACAACTATTACTTTATTGTGTATCAGAATTTAGTAAAACAGGGATGAACAATGACATCATTTGTATTGATACTGTATACCTAATTTTTTTTAAAGTTTTTTTTTTAATTTATGTATTTGACAGACAGAGATCACAAGTAGGCAGGGAGGAAGGCAGGCAGACAGAAAGGGGGAAGCAGGCTCCCTGATGAGCAGAGAGCCTGATGCAGGACTCAATCCCAGAATGCTGGGATCATGACCTGAACCAAAGGCAGAGGCTTTAACCCACTGAGCCACCCATGCGCCCCTGTATACCTAATTTTTAAAGAAAAGTTACAGTTGCTTCTTGGGGTGAAAAAAGAAAAGTCAACATTGGATTACTGATTGATTTAAAACAAGAAAATGCTTCTAAGTATTAATTGTATTCATAGAGAAAAATTGACAGCCAAAATCAACTGAGATTGGAGAGGAAGTGACAATAGAACTATTGATAACTCTAGGATATCCTTAAGAGAAATAAAAGAGAAATAACTAGATACAATATGGTCTTTAGGAGAGTTATATAGCAGGAAAGCATGAAACGAAGGTATACTTTCAGAGTTCCACCTTATATAAAATGGTTGACAATACATGGATAAGCTCTATGAAAATGCCATTTATAGCCACAGCACTCAGACTTAGACTAGGTAGAAATAAATAAATAAAATAAAAATCTTTTCTAAGATATTTATGTGATCAGTTTGAATTCGTCTTTTGACCTTAGCTGATAAGAGGTCATTGCTTTAAGAAGTGTTCTAGGAAAGGCACTACTCCATTAATCTCATTTCATACAGATGTTCTCCATAAAGGGAACCGAGGTACATTTTTTTTAAAGATTTTATTTATTTATCAGACAGAAAGGGAGAGAGAGAAACAGCATCAGCAAGGGGAGGGGCAGAGGGAGAAGCAAACTCTCTTCTGAATAGGGAGCCCAACACAGAGCTCAGTCTCAGGACCCCAAGATCATAACCTGAGGATAGGCACTTAACTGACTGAGCCACCCAGGTGTCCCAGAACCAAGGTGTATTTATATCACTTTTAAATGATATATATGATGCAGTTATGGGATTTTAAGTCCTATCTGTAAAATACTTCCATTTTAAATGAATTATAGATTACATTATTGAATTCTTATTTTAAACACTCAGGTATGTTTCTAATGGTCATGGGATATGACAGAAGAGAAAGATTCAGAGCCTTTATGTGCCTGTGTTGCTTGCATGTCAGAAGATAGAGCTACAGTGCAAGTTCTAGTTAGACCTAAGGCTTCATCCCCAGGCATTTCAGGCACAATTAATTTATTGAATCTGTATCATTATAGTAGTAATTTAAAAATCTATATTTACATTCCATTTCAATTAAAAGCATCCACAACTGCTGCTGTTTAATTACCAAATTACTAATTTACCAGTTTGATAATTGTGCAATGGCATACTTTAAATGTCTACTATAGATGGAGTTCTACCAACATGGTGGAGGAGTGGGTGACTCTTTTTGAACTGGTCCCTTTAATCTAGCTAGAAATCCACCAAGCCACTCTGAACACCCATGAAATCAGCTTGACATGTAAGATTATACAAGTCTTGATCTCTATGGGGGCAGAGGATGATAAATTGAGGGGATGCACCTTGCCTAGATTGTGGTTGATATTTTTAGCTGTACATCCCCTCAACCATAAGCCAACAGAATGACTAGGAGGAGGAACTCCCAACAAAGACCTCTCCCAAAGATCTAAAGGATAGGACTTTAAGCAATATGTCAGAAATAGACTTCAGGGTAGCAGTTATGAAGACAATAATCAGGCTGGAGAAAGCTATTAATGACAACACAGATTCGCAAAGGGCAGAAATGAGAGTGGATCTGGCAGCAATTAAAAATCCTATCAATGGGATACTACCTAATCTAGATACTCTAACAGGTAGGGTAAATGAGGCAGAAGAATGAATTAGTTATCTTGAAGAAAAACTGATAGAAAAGAAGGAGCAGGAGGAGGCCTGGAACAAATAGCTTAAAATCCATGAATACAGAATTAGAGAAATAAATGATGCCATGAAACATTCCAAGGTCAGAACTATTGGGATCCCTGAAAGGGTGGAGAAAGAGAGAGGACTAGAAGATATGTTTGACCAAATTATAGCCAAGAACTTCCCTAATCTGGGGAATGAAACAAGCATTCATGTCCTAGAGGCAGAGAGAATACCCCTCAAGATAAAGAAGAACAGACTAACACCCAGGCATGTAATAGTAAAGCTCACAAATCTTAGAACCAAGGAAACCATTTTAAGGGAAGTTAGGGGGAAGAGATTCCTTATGTACAGAGGGAAGAACATCATAATAACATCAGAACTGTCCACAGAGACACGGCAAGACAAAAAGGGGAAGCAAGACATATTCAGGTTACTAAATGAGAAGAATATGCAACCAAGAATTTTTATCTGGCAAGGCTGTCATTCCAAATAGATAGATAAGGAGCTCCCAGGACCAGCAGAGACTAAAAGAATATGTGACTCCCTAAGCCAGCCCTGTAAGAAATATTAAGTGGGTTCTATAAAAGGAGAAAGACCTTAGGAGTGATATAGAACAGAAATATACAAAAACAATCTATAGAAACAAGGATTTCACAGGCAACATGGTGATAATAATATCTTTCAGAACTCACTTTCAAAGTGAATGGCCTAAATGCTCCCAATAAAATGGCACAGGGTTGCAGATTGAATAAAAAGTCAGTACCCATCCATATGCAGGCTACAAGAGACTCATTTTGAACCTAAAGATACATCCAGACTGAAAGTGAAAGGGGTGGAGAACTATCTTTCATGCCAATGGACCTCAAAAGAAAGCTGGGGTCGCAATTCTCATATTAGACAAATTAGAGTTTATGCTAAAGACTGTAGTTAGAGATACAGAAGGACACTATATCCTTCTTAAAGGGTCTACCCCCAAAAAACAGCTAAAAATTGTAAATATCTATGCCCCCAACATGGGAGCACCCAACTACCTAAGCCAACTGTTAACTAAGGAGACATATCAAAAATAATACATAATAATAGAAGACCTCTACACACCACTTTCAGCAATAGACAGATCATCTAAGCGGAAAATCAACAAAGAAATAAGAGCTTTGAATGATATGCTGGACCAGTTGGACCTCATATATACATACAGAAAGTTCCACCTTAAAACAACAGAATACTCATTCTTCTCAAGCACACATGGAACTTTCTCCAGAACAGACCACATAGTGGGTCACAAATCAGGACTCAACCAATACCAAAAGACTGAGATTATTCCTGGCATATTCTCAGACCACAAAGCTTTGAAACACTCAATCACAAGAAAGTTTGGAAGAAATCAAACACTTGGAAGCTAACAACCATCTTGTTCAAGAATGTTTGGGTCAATAAGTAAATCAAAGAACTTAAACAATTCAGGGAAACCAATGAGAATGAAGACACATTTATCCAAAACCTAGGGGATATGGCAAAGGCAATCCTAAAGGGGAAATACATAACCATCCAACCTTCACTGAAAAACAAACCAACAAACAAACAAACAAAAACAGAAAAACCCTGAATATACAAACTATCTGAATACACAATGAATCATGGAACGCTACATCAAAAACTAATGTTGTACTGTATAGTGACTAACATGACATAATAAAAAAATTTTAAAAATAAATAAATAAATAAATGTCTACTATAGTCAGTGAATTATGCTTAGAACTGTAATGAATAGTATAATTATAATATATAATAATTAAATTATAAGTAGCATAGTTTAATTATTCAAATCACTTATAAAGCAGATGATATCAATAGTCCCTTATACACATGACAAAATTATATAACAGAAAGCTGAGATTAACTAACCTAAATCAGGCAACACAATTCTATGTTCAGTTTTAAAAGTTTAATAAAAGCAGAAAACTTTCTTAACCAACCAAGAGATATGAAACTTGCAAAAAATATATATATATAACCAATTATAACATGTGTAAACATCAGATTTAAAATTATAGATAAAGGTAAATAATATACAAGTTCCATAGCTCATTATTAGAATTACCAGGGGTTTCAGGTGCTTCAAATTCAGTTTTACATTGCGTCATCTATTTAAAAATAATATTTCACATGTTTGAAATTATAAAGTGTAGCAGCTATAGAACCTATGTTACTTAAAATCATGGTTGCCTTTGGAAGATAGGTTAGAATAGACAGGTTCTCCTATCACAAAATCTAAAAAAAAAGAAAAAAAAAGTTCTCCTGAGAAGATTTCACCTAATGAGAGAATTGTCAAATACCACTCCCCCCAAAAAAGGACAAGAAATAATAGTGCTTTTTAAAAACATCTACATCTGAGGCGCCTGGGTGGCTCAGTGGGCTAAAGCCTCTGCTTTCAGCTCAGGTCATGATCTCAGGGTCCGGGGATCAAGCCCCACATCAGGCTCTCTGCTCGGCAGGGAGCCTGCTTTCCTCTCTCTCTCTGCCTGCCTCTCTGCTTACTCACAATCTCTATCTCTCTGTCAAATAAATATATAAATAAATCTTAAAAAAAAATAAAAACATCTAAATCTGTAAAACATTGTCATTTATTTATTCAATTAATCTTTCCTTCAACCACCTTTGTTGAATACCCACTATGCACTTGGTTCAGTGCTAGACTTTAAAATTATACTGGAATCAGATTGTAATTTATATATTTTTATAAATGATGTAAGAAAAATTGTGATGCTCAAAGGCATATTAATACAATGCAGTAAATGGATTTCAGTGGTATTAATCTAGAAGACCTAGGAAGTACTCTAAACATAACCTGGCAATCATGTCTCCCCTCCCTCCTTCCCCAAATACTTAAGAAAGTACAGTGCAAGAATATTAGCAAATTAGACCAGGTTAACTGAGTCATGAAAAATACTACATGTAAAACTCTTCTAGAAACTGCATTGCAACATATGATTTGGACCTAAAAACACAGTAGTGCTTCTTTTTCCCTTATTTATAGCCATAATGCTTCCATTTACAATCTTCCAAGGTTGGAAGTGAGATAAAAGGAGAAGGCTTTCTCCCGAGGTAGTGCTTGCTCAGATCCCAGCCACATGTCCTAGAGTTTGAACAGCATATCAGAATCCCTGTCCTGCACCTGGGTGGCTCAGTTGGTTAAGCAGCTGCCTTAGGTTCAGGTCATGATCCCAGCGTCCTGGAATCGAGTCCCGCATCGGGCTCCTTGCTCGGCAGGGAGCCTGCTTCTCCCTCTGCCTCTGCCTGCCACTGTCTGCCTGTGCTCGCTCGCTCTCTCTCCCTCTCTCTCTGACAAATAAATAAATAAAATCTTAAAAAAAAAAAAAAAAAAAGAATCCCTGTCCTGCAGGAAGAGGGCTGAGAAAGCAAAGACGAAAGGACAAAGTCTTCTCCAGGCTGTGAGTGGTCTTCCCAACACCCTGTGAGAGCCAAAAACCTAAGGTAGCCGGATTGGAAGGGAGAGTGCAGGTGCAGGTTGGTAGAAGTTATAGGAAGAAGTAATGTATGAATTGAGTTTTTGAAATAAAAATAAGGTAAAAAGGACACTTATAGGTTGAGAAGAGGAAAGTGGAAGGCAAAAGGGGACTTAATTCAACATGAAAAGTTATGTGTACTTAAATTAAAGCAGGAGAGGTAAGCTGGGCTTAATAAACAACTTTATCCTGTAGGTAATGAGCTTTATGCATTTTGTAGTTTCACACTGCAAATTTAAGAATTTAAGAGCATGAGCAACACAAGGTAAATTACTTTTATTATATTACATTATATCTACATATGTATTTATTCCAAAAACATTTCTCCATATGAAACTATTTTTTTGTTTTTTTGACATTATTTTTAAAATACATTTTCAATTTTTAATAAATAAACTGCTTCAAAAACTTTATTAATATCAAAACAATGTCATTTCCTACATTGATTTTTCAACTACCCAGCATAGTGATGCTTATTTACATTTAAAATTCCAAATGAGTTTGGCTTTTTCAAAATTCAAATCCATTTTTTTAAAGATTTTATTTATTTATTTGTCAGACAGAGATTACAAGTAGACAGAGAGGCAGGCAGAAAGGGAAGAAGGGAAGCAGGCTCCCCGCTGAGCAGAGAGCCTGATGCAGGGCTCGATCCCAGGACCCTGGGATCATGACCTGAGCCGAAGGCAGAGGCTTTAACCCACTGAGCCACCCAGGTGCCCCTGAAATCCATTTTTTAAAAAGGATGTATAACACCATGGAAAATACTCAAACATATTTCTTTCCTTTCTCCCTTCCTACCTTCCTTTCTCTACCCTCCTCCCCTTTGATCCATTCATCTTTCAACCAGTATTTCTGAACATCTTCTTTATATCAATTTGGGAAGCCCTTGTAACAGACAAGTCCCTGACCTCAGAGTTTACAGGGCTATGAAAGGTAGAGGAAATTAGGAGTTAAAGAAATAAACCAGGTCAGTGTGGAATGTGTTGAGAAGCATGGAGGTGATAAAAGAAGAATATAGGAGAGCAGGTGACAGGGAAGGACACTGTGGGAAACTGAACCAGACAAGTTTCCTCCGTAGATGATATTTAAATTGTGACAAGAAGAATGTAAAGAATGTAATCATACAGATTTCCAGAGGAAGAACATTCCAGGTGGAGGGAACAGCAGTTGCAAACTCCTAAGGCAGGGATGTTTGTGCCTTTGAGAAACACATAAAACCTGGCATGGCTGAGCTGCATGATCAAAAGAGGATAGTGAGAAAGTGATTCATGGTAGCAGGGAGTTACACTGTCACGCTAGTTCTGGAGACCATGTTAAGGGTGGGATTTATTTTTCAAAGATTTTATTTATTTATTTGACAGACAGATCACAAGCAGGCAGAGATGCAACAGAGAGAGCGAGGGGGAAGCAGGCTCCCCACTGAGCAGAGAGCCCGATGCAGGGCTCGATCCCAGGGCCCTGAGACCATGACCTGAGCCAGAGGCTGAGGCTTTAACCCACTGAGCCACCCAGGCGCCCCCAGGAGTGTAGGATTTATTTAAAATGTGATCAGAAGTCACTTCAATTCTGTACTTTAGAGGTATATGATATGAAATACATGTTTAAAACAATATTCCTTCTGTCACTGGAAGAGGGGAAAGAATCAGATCGTGCAAGTCATTTTGGAAGTTTTGATAATCCAAGTGAAACATGTTGTTCACTATGACTATGGAGATGGTAGAGAAAATGATGCAAACTGCCAAAATTTGAGATATTTTTAAGGTGGCTCAAATAGGATATGCTGATGGTTCAGGTGTGTGGAATTAGGAAACGATGGGATATAATTTTATGGCTTAAATAACTTAGTGAACTAATAGTATACATTTTCAAGAAATAGGAAAGAATGAGAGTCAGCAGGTTTGGGGAGGGAAAGAAAGTATTGTCGTTTAAACATGTTAAGTTCAAAATGTGAAACACACATATAAGAACATCTTTAAAATATACAGATGAATATATGACTTTGGATGTTAGAAGTGCAGGAGAAACTTGGTCATTTTTTTCAAGATTTATTTGTTTATTTTAGAAAGAGAAAGAAAGAGGGGAGAGGCAGAGGGAGAAGAAGAGAGAGAATCTCAAGCAGACTCCCTGATGAGTGGGGAGCCTTTCTGAGGACTCAGCTTCATGACTCTGAGATCATGACCTGAGCTGAAACCTAGATTTGGGCTCTTAACAAGTGAGCCATCCAGGTGCTCTGAAACTTGGTCACCTTTATCATGAGACTATAAAATGAGCTAGGGAGAGTTTCAAAACAGAGAATAAAAATGGCCTGGTTCTGTGTTCTATGGCTTTCCATCTTTCAAGGTTCAGATAAAAGAGAAGAATCTTGCAAAAGAACGTGAGAAAGAGAAGCAAATGAGGTAGAAGAAAAGGCAGGAAGCTGAGATTTTTTGAAAGCTAAATGCAAAATGTTTTCAAGAAGGAAGTGGTGAATGCTAACAAATACTATTGAGAAGCAGAATGAAATGGGGATTGAGAGCTTTGGATTTTGTGGAATGGCAGTTTTTGACAAGAGTTTCCAGTGGCAGAGTGGAAATGAAATCTTACTGGGAATTTCGGAGAAGATGGAAGTGGAGCAGTACAACATTGCTAATTTCTTTTGAAGATCTTTGCAGTAATGATGGGTCTAGAAATGAGGTAGTAGATGGAGAGAGAGGTGTGGAAGCAAGAGACCAAGAGAATGTTCTTTTTTGCTTGTTTGTTTTTTCTTTTTTTTTTTTATTCTTGTTGCTTTTCTTGGTTTATTATTTTTATTTTTAATATAGGCATAAGTGAGGACTGTCTGTATGCTGTATGCTGCTAGAAATCATCCAGTGGAAGGAAGAACTTGATCATGGAGGGGAGGGAAGACATCACTGAGGGAGTAAAGTTCTTGAGTAGATGAAAGGGAAGGAGACAAGGGAATTAGGGCTGTCAGAAGTTGGCCCTGAGATTAGAATAGGAAAGTTCTTTATTTTAAAAGGAGGAAAGACAATGAATGCTGGAACAGAAATATATGGGTAATCAAAGATAGTTTTTCAAAGCTGTGGATAGAGAAGCTGGTTTTCAAAGCTATGGATAGAGAAATAGAAGTTTCTCCACAGAGGAAAGAATTAGCAGAGGTAGAGATGTAAAAGGGAGTTTGGAAGTTCACTGCTGCTGTGGTTCCCAATTCTAGTCTGTTCCTGAGACCCAGCTGCATCCCAATCCTTGTGTTGCACCCTACTGTTTTATGGCGTGTTCCCTTTTGTGGCTAAGCAAGCTATGGGGAATGTCTGTTGCTTCCAACCAAAAAAGTCATAACTCACACAAATTGAAACTGCCTTTTCTGTTCTGTGGGTCTGATTCCTGGGAATCAAAGTTCTTCATCTCTCTACAAGACCCCCAAACTGGACTCCCATGTTACCCTTCCAAGGGGGGCACACATAATTGTATGTCTATATTGCCTTCTTTAGAGTGGCTTCATGCTATTATTTCCTATAACTTGTCCAGGAATGATTTACTTTATAGTATGAACATTAAAATCATGTGAGTTGGTGTTGCACACAAGCCAATTCGCTTTAAGTCTTTATTTTATTTCATTTGACTTGCCTCTACTTTTTAGAAGTGCATACCGACCTAATTATACAAATATGACTAACAGGGGTAATGGCATTCCAGTAGGCCTATAGTTCCTAGACTATTTGGTGATCTTAAGAATTTCCTTTCATTTCTAATCACACCAGTGCTATTTTCTTGGCCTTGAATTTGTGAGAACTGGGTAAAACCTTGGCCACTGTAATGTCAGCACAATACATTTTTGTAAATCATTAAGGTTCTTGAAATTCTTCCACATGAGAGCAAAGAGGCTCTGTTTAACATGAACAACACAAAGTGAATAAATATGGAGCAAGCTCGTGGTACACACACTAAATTAAGTGGATTTTTTTTTTCCACATCCTTAGGGGCAAGAACAGTAAAATCAGGTTATGTGACTTCTAGCTAATTTATTGGTGGAAACCTGCTTTTGAGTCAGTTTGTTCTGTTTTATCAGCCCTTGCTTTGTGTTCCTGGCCAGTTTTCACTGAGAAAGGGCCACTGTTTACTTTTTCCACATGTTTGCATCCCCAAAGAACAGTCTCCAATTCAACTATCTGGCATGACTTAAAAAGCATTGCTTTGGGGCTTGAATGCTGATGACAAAGGAAATCTCGATTCCTATCTGGGCCCTAAATATGCAGCCAATAGGGTAGTACTGGTGACTATTTTTGGCAAGTAATTTGTTATATTTGCCTGGAAAAATGATGAATGTGGAAAGTAAGGGGAAATGAGAGGTCATGTGTAACAAGTTGAAAAAAATATATTTTTTTCCTCTTCTCCCAAGGGTTCTGAAGAAGGACCAAAGGTCTCCTTTTGGAGCTAGGCCATAGGATGGGATTCAACCTGGGGTCTGGGGAGTACACCTGACCTTACCTTTGACAGAGTGGTTTTAATTCAAGTCCAAATGAACAACCCATAATCTTGACCCATATTGGTCCTATTTCTAATTCTAAGGGCTTCTTAAGTTTCATTGAAACCTTCTTTCAGAAGAATGGCAATGAGTTAGGAATTGATTTAAAGATAGTAAATGTCAGGGGCACCTGGGTGGCTCAGAGGGTTAAAGCCTCTGCCTTCAGCTCAGGTCATGATCCCAGGGTCCTAGGATCGAGACCTGCATCGGGCTCTCTGCTCAGCGGGGAGCCTACTTCCTCCTCTCTCTCTGCCTGCCTCTCTGCCTACTTGTGATCTCTGTTTGTCAAATAAATAAATAAAATCTTAAAAAAAAAAAGATAGTAAATGTCAGCTTGAATTAATAGGTTTTATTAAGAAAAGCTTATTATTGTACCTAATAAGTGTGTTTTGTCATCTGTATTTTCTGGCTGTGTCCAGAAATTAACCCAAGCAAAGTTGTTCACTATCACCATTTGCCATCACCATTATTTGGGCAAATAATCTGAAACATCAGCAATCAGAGATAGATAGGAGCTTTTTTTCTTCCTCCACCACCATAATGTCAACAACAGTTATAGGTTACATTGAACACATTGTGCCACATTACAGGCATTTATTAGCAAGAAGGTGCAACATCAATCCTGCCTCCTTTCTGTCCTTGCATTCTGACCTTGATCATCCAACAATGGTCTTCCATGGAAGACGCCTTCTGAGGTAGACTTAATGCTACTCTAAATGGTAGGATGTAGACACCACATCCTGAAATATTTCTTTAAAAAATTATCACACAGACAACATAATATTGACAAATCATCGGCTCTCAATAGATAGTTCTTGAATGAATAAGTGGAAAGAAACATACAAATTGGTAGAAGGTAGAAGGCATAAAGCATCCCATGTAGAATTCCCTAATGATTCTTACGATGATAAACTCAAGGGCAAATGGAAGCTGTCTTCATTCATGGGATTTGGTACAAATAACTTAATTCTATGGTGAACTACACATATTGTCTGCAGTTTCCTTTATTAAGTTAGTATGAAGTACAAAATAGTGAGTGGAAGAAGATAGGATAAATAAAGATGGCTCTGACAAGAAATTTAAATGTAAATATATACAATATGCATATGTGTAATAAGTGTACATATTAATACTTGGCATGTCATAATATAATAAACTATGACATAATAATATATAATATACGATGACTGTATATAATATAAGAGACTATAATATAATAGGCTAAAAAAGTGTATATATATACTTTTGGGTTTGGTTTAATATTAACTTCATACTTATTAACCAAAGGAAATTGTGGTTGGTTCCCTGAGTTACAAATAAATAAGTGAATAGAGGGAATAAAATGAAAGAATGGACATTCTGGAAAACGTGGTGAGTGATTTGGCAGGTTAAATTTCAGGTATACCTTACAACACAAAGTCACAATACGAAAACAAAGAAATAGACATCGTAAGTAAAAGATAAGAATGGAAAATTTCTAAAAGATTTCACGTGGAAATAACTGGAGAGTCAGGTAAAGCAAAATGAACAAAGGAACAAAAATTAATAAGAAGAAGAAATATTAAATATGATGTAAGACCATAAAAACTGGTAGAGATGCATCCCAAGTTACTGAAGGACGTGTAGAATTTAAAAGTTTTCTCATCAATGACAAAGGACGAAAAAGAAAATACAAAAATATACTTGGACATAATATGAAAAGAATAATTCAGGAAATACTTTCAGCATTAACATGAATGTGTTGGATTCTACTATTCTAAGAAATCTAAAATCATGTTTAAAAAAATCTCATTTAAAAAATCCACTTAAGAAAAAAATCTTAAAGACGATTAGGAGAATATTAAACCCATTGAAAACTGAAAGATAGCCAGAGCTTTAAAAAGCAAATGTAAATGCAAATAGAAGATGTAGAGCAACATTACATAGCTAAGAAAATTGAATTTAGGGCAAAAGCTTTACATGAAACTACGCTGGTAGGTAGAAACTATATAGAAGAAATAATCAGCATAAAAAGCAATGAGTTGAATAGCACAGCTTAGAAATATCTCAAGCAAAAGTAAAGTTTAAAAGTTGTATCTCACAAATTCATGGTGATAATGGAAGAATTATCACAGCCCTCTTAGATATCAATAATTAAATTTGATATACTCTGAGTAAAATACTATCAAATTAGAAGTTGACAACCAAGTATGGAGACAAATGATAGAGACACAGAGGACTGATGGAGGATTGATTGATGGATACATGGGCAGATGGACTGATGGATAGTTAAACAGATAGTTACCATCTTAATTGGTTTTGAAAGCAATAAAGTCTTTCATGGGTTTTGAAAGCAATAAAGTCTTCCATGGGTTTTGAAAGCAATAAAGTCTTCAACATGGGTTAAAGATAAAATTACTACTAAAACACTGAAAAAATATTTAGAAATGAATATATTATATCACAAAGACTATATAATGTGTCCAAGACAGTTAAAATAAAATTTGTCTTCAATGTATTTACAGGCAACAAACAAAATGGAAACTAACTGAATATAAGCATTCCACCCAAAAAAATGTATGGAAGAAAAAGCCCTAACATTTTATAAAGGTATGAATAGAAATGGTGATAAATATTTATGTTCAGTCTACCATGTTTCAACAAAAGTCATTTCATTAGATTAAATAAATGATCTTTGCCAAAATTTGCTTAACATTGTTTTGAAAGGTAACCTGAATGTCTTTCAATATCATATGATCATGCTAACATACACATATACAGTTTTCCAAGGACTTATGAAATAAGGTAGCATATTTACCTTCTGCTGCATTGTTCTCATATATTTTAATTTTTCTATAATCTGACATAATTTATTTAGACAAAAAAGAAAACTTCATTAACATATACTACTAATCTTACGATTTCCCCATTTACTGTGGCCAAGTTTTTAAAGGCAAGATGAATTTTCCTAATTGAATGAGAATTTATCTCTGACTGATACTGATTGAGGAAAGACGAGATGACCTCAGTAACCATACGGAGTTCACTGCCCACCGGGGGCCCCACCAAAGCTGTGTCCACAAGCTAGCCTAATGCATTTATAATAATGGACCACATTCTAGGCAGAGTATGGGATGTATTCAATCGGGTGAACTTTTAGAGTCATAGCCTAACAAGACGGTGAGCAACTAGCTTTCAGTGAATTTCCACACATTGTATTAGATTCATAGGAATCTTTATAATGACCTAAACAATTTTCTCTTTCAATATTGGAAGAAAAGAAATGAGATCCCCGCCCCCCCCACACGTTTTAAGGCAGTTTCTTTGTCCTCCTTTTTAGGTTATTGCATTTTGTTTGTTTTTTATTTTTGCTTTCCCCCAGGAGGCACCTAAAGTTTCCAAGCATCTCTTAGTAAGCATGAGAGTAGAGTGGCTTTTAGCAGAGGGAGTAATTCGGGCAATAAACAATGCCATGCTTTAATTCGAAGCACTTTCCTAATGTTTTTCACCATAACTTTGTAAAAGTTCATTTAGGAATCCTTTCTGTGTAAACTGGATGTGCTTTTTCAGTGCCAGGGATGACAACGTTTAAATTAATACACCCAGCTGTTTCCCACATGCTGGGCTTCCAGAGGGCAGTGTCCAGCTTCCTTCCCCTGCTGAGCCTCCCTTGCATTCTTATCTCCACCCCTCCCCCCAAGCCCATAAGGACAGGCCCTGGCTTGGTCTCAGTGACCTGGGGTAACTGCCATGAAGCAGGTTTTGATAAGAGACAGGACATGAGATGGTTCCCATAAAAAAAAATTGAATTCCACATGTCCTATCCTCTCCCACACACCAAGCATAGCACTCAGCAATTTCACAATTACCTGTTTAGGGAAATAGACCAACAAGTGATGAGCAAACCTTGGAAAAGATAAAGAGAATCCTCATGATCAAATTATCAGATGGGGTCAGTTTAGTAAACAGCTGATAGAGGAAGGAATTTTTGAAGACAGTTTTGTTTTGTTTTGTTTTTTGAATCAACATCTTACATTCTTTCTACTTCTTAACGCCATATCTCAAATAGATGGTAGATAGAGACATAGAGAGAGAGATAGAGATTTGGATAGTGTGTTAGGTTGAATGACTGTCTGCCCACCTCCTCCCCAAATTCAGTCTTGAATCTCTAAAATCTGTGAATAGCTTGTGGTACATGACACAAAGGGGTTTTGCAGATGTCATTTAAGGCTATCGATGTTAAAATAGGGAAATTAACCTGGATTATTTTTAATTGGCCCAATCTTATCATCTGAGCCTTTAAAAACAGAGAATTTTCTCTGGCTGGTGTCAGAGTGATGTGATAAAAGAGGAAGACAGCAGGGGAAGTCAGAGAGCTTCCAATGGAAAAGGGATTGAACTTCAACTTGCCTTTGCTGCTTCTGAGGTGTAGGTGCTCACAAATAGGAACTGAAAAGAGGACTCTAGAAGATATGGCCATTCTCCATCTAACCAAGAACAAGGAAAGATGAACCTCAGATCTAAATCTGGCCAACCATCTAAATGAACTTGGAAGTGGATTCTTTCCCACTGCGTCAGATGAGGGACCCACGTATCCTGACACATTGATGTTAGCCTGGAGACTGCACATTAACATAAGGGATAATGATGCAGAACTGTAGTAGCTAACTGACCTTACCCCCACCTCCAAATGGATACCCTTAAATTCCAAATCTAAATCTTAAAATTAATAAATGTCTTAAACAGATCTCTTAACGTCCTGTGTGCTTCCCATCTTCTCTTCACTCGTGGAATCCACATTATACTAATCCTTTGGCTAGAAGGGTGGATACTCAGTGAAAGAAGACATTTCAAAAAATTTCTTCTCTCTTTTTTAGAGTTTTGTTTTGCTTTGTTTTGTTCTTTAGTGGAAGCAAAAAAATGCAAATAAATAACTTAATCGTGACTTTGAAAATCCTGACACACAGCATCATTCCTCCTGAAAGCATCAACTAGAGTATCAATATGTGAAATTATCTATGGCATTTTGACCTCTCCTGCCCTGATTAGATACCTTCCTCTCATCTAGGTAAACCTGGGAACCTATGACACGCAAGGAGGATTTCATCAGGAAAATCAAAGTTCTGGAAATGTGCAATGGAAAATAAAACATTTTTGAATTGTTATATTTAGAGGCTCTGATAACAAGATGTTTCCAGCTACCACAATGATGTTGAGATGAGTGAGCTAAGTTGAAACATTCTAGTCAGGGAGTGAGCCCAGGCTGGGGTGTTGTTGGACTGCGTTTGAGAGTTCACTGTTCCAACATTATATGACCTGAATCAGACTCAAAATATGTGCCAAGCTGTCCCTGAAGCTCAGAGCTCATCATCTGACCATGGCTGGAATTTGTAGGCTGGTGAAAAGCAAGGAAGACAGAGCATGCTCTGGACTGCTTTGCAGCTTGGAGGAGGCATGCAGTTGGCATGAGTAAGCGCATGGCACACACTTTGCTACTGACAATCCAGATCCTGCTTTTTTGCCATAATTCTGCCAAACCAGTCAAGAGAAGTATAAAAAACATTACTAAGAATAATTAAGACAATGGAGGACAGATTTTATAAGGAGAGATTAAAGGGATTTTACACATATGACTTGGCTGTGCAAACATGAAATGAGAACATGAAAACTATCAATAATATTTGAAGGGTCTAAATTATTGGGAAGGGAATAGGAAGTTTAAGTACATGATAATATGGCACCTTATACCCAACAGAAGTTAAGATAAATAAATATAAGCTGCTCAGTCACTCCAACGTTGAAATTACCACAAAAAGTTACACAAAATGTTAGTACTTTAGTCTCCTGTAAAAGAAAGGATATAATCAGACTCTTTTAACTCTTAGTCAGTGTCTCTGAGAGTCCAAATGGTTTAACATAATGCCACTTTTGAGACTGACAGACTCTCTGTGGGTATGCATACATACTAAGGTTAAGCCAGGATGCATTTTGAGGTAACACTGATTCATCGGGTCCATAGACACTCAGACAACACTCTCTTGGTATTTCCAGACTAGCTGAAAGCTGACCCCATTGATTGGCATCAACATCTTGCAAGCTACTGCTGAGAAACAGATCACGTATCCCTCAAAAGGCTGTATTTCAATTCTCCACAGACTGCATGACAAAGCCGATTATTTCCCTCCTTCTTATCCTTAAGGCAGTGTAGAGGATCTGCTGGGGTTAAATAATTTTTGCCCAAATTTCTAAAATTGCCTCAGTGTTTAAGAGAATAGACATAGTAAAGCCAGACAACCAAACCCAAGAGTGGGTCCCCAGCACAAACAAGTTTTGTCTCTTCCCCCTCTCCCAATAATAAATTCCATGAGTTATGTCATAAACCACTAAGGGACATGGCTGTTGTTTTCTTGGGTAATCTGTTCTCAAGAACTTGCAGAATGGTTCTCAAATTAGCATGCCACACATTATTTAAAACCCAAGAAAAATTCATTTGGTTTCCAAGTAAAAATAGGAGATATCAAAGAAATTGACTTTAAGTATGTGATTGTTTGCATGGGTGTCCACAAAAATGCTTGACCATTGGCAACTCTGGTGGTCTTGACTGTTTTGAGTTCCTAAAGTGGACGCTTTATCTTTGTAGTAAATATCTTACTTACGAACAGTCATCTGTCAGTGAGACTCTGGGCTGCATAGCCAGTGCCTGAGAATGTTATATTGAATTTAGAGTGGTGTTAACCCAGTGACTGCACATCCTTCAGTGCACCATTGTTCTGACCAAGAGAAGAATATTCAATCATTAAACTACAGATAACTGCAAGCAGTGAAAACATGAGTGAGCCATCTAATATAGCACTGACCTTAACACTTAAAAATGGTAAGTGAATTGTCTTAGTCAAGAAAAAGAAAATTTTGGTAAGTGGAAAATTGATCTAATAATCTTTCAAGTTAGACTTTCTTTATTTGATAAATTCGCTGCAAATCCATAAATTTGAGGTCTTGTTTATTTGTTTGTTTTTGGTTTTGTTTTTTGTTTGTTTTTGTTTCCTCTGACTCTCATTTGGAGAGGAGAGAGAAAGAATATTTTAGGGCTTCAGTGAAAGGGAACTTAAACACACAGTTTTCAGAGAGGTAAAAGATATTTCCCTTTAAAAGGATCTCCAGGGCCACCTGGGTGGCTCACTAGGTTAAAGCTTCTGCCTTCAGCTCCAGTCATGAACCCAGGGTCCTGGGATTGAGTCCTGCATAGGTCTCTCTGCTCAGCAGGGAGCCTGCTTCCTCCTCTTTCTCTGCCTGCCTGTCTCCTTATTTGTGATCTCTGTCTGTCAAATAAATAAAATCTTAAAAATAAATAAATAAAATAAAAGGATCTCCAGGGGCACCTGGGTGGCTCAGTCAGTTAAGCAGTTAAACATTTAAGCATCTGCCTTCTGATCTCCCAGTCCTGGGAAAATAAATAAAATCTTAAAAAAAAAGAAAAATTCCAAGTATACCACCATGGATTATTACTTCCCAGGTTATTTACATATGAAAGAGATGACTCACATTTCACAAATTAATATCCATATTATTTACAATAACCTTCCCTAAAAGTTGTCTTTTATCATTAAACTGCCACTGGAAAATAAATACACCGGACTTTATTTATTTAAAGTTGTGATTGAACAAGTCCTTATGACCTGTAATCTTGTGTACTAAACTTACCCCATATTTAAGTTTAATCCCCATCTACTTCTTCATTTATATGGTTTATCCTGCCATAATGCCTGGGTTGTTTAAAAACTACTCCAACCTCTTTCCAAAGCCAGTTAATCTTTTCTTTTCTTTTTTTTGAGACCAAAAATACATAATGTGATATGGTCAGAATTTCATTATTATGTCAAAATATTCTTGTCCTGAGACAGAAAAGAATGGGATACATTTCAAAATCTCCAGTTACTCTGAAATATGAGCCTCATGATACGATCACTCCACAAAGTTATTAATCTCCTTCAAAGCAGCGACTATTTTTTTATCCCTTCATATTGCACCTGGCCAGGAATGGGTCAATTGCTTCATTTTAAAAAATCTAAAAGTTATCACATAATTCCTGAAATAAGCCTTTTTTTGTACTTTTCAGTTATGGTGTTAGTTATATTTTAAAAATACTAAACTGAAAAAAAACACCTTTTTTTTCCTACTAAAATATTTTTCAAGACCTTTTTAACAGCCTTTTTGTCCTGTCTATTGACTTTGCTTTTTGTCATTGTGGCTCATTCTTCTGTATGCGTTTTTGTCTCTCACAGCATAAATATGCTACTACCCATCTTAAATATCCAATTCTCTGCTGCTTTTAGAGAATTCTGAATATATTATGTATTTAGACACATTAGCTATCACAATCATCACAGATTAATACCCAAAAAACACATAACCAAGCTACAGCTCTTCAAATAAAAATTAAAATTCTAATATTAGAACACATTTCTTTCATATAGTAAAATTTCTGAGACAAAGGAAAATTTGAGTATGTCATTATTCCAAATGTTTACTATTTTCCAAAGCTTGTTCTTAGAAGACATGCCAAAGATGTTTTGGGTCAAAGTTTGATAAATGATTGTTAAGGGTTGGGTCAGTGTAGAAATCCTTCAACAATACTGAACCGTGGCATGTTTGCTGAACCTGGGCAAGCCACTTAACCAATTTAAATATTCCCTACTCTTTGGTAAAATGAGACATGGGTCTCCTGACCCATCTTGAAATCTATTACTTAAAAAAAAAAAATGCACAGAGTTATCAGAGTAAGGCCATAATCTCTCTCTCTCTCTCTTTTTCTTTTTAAGATTTAGTTATTTATTTATTTTAGGAGAGGAGAGAGAAAGGGACAGAACATGAGCAGGGGAGGGCAGAGGGAGATAGAGAGGAAAACTTTAAGCAGGCTCCCCACTGAGCTCAGAGCCCAGTGCTGGGTTGAATCCCACATTATATGAGATCATGACCCGAACCAGAACCAAGAGTCAGATGTTCAAAGGACTGAGCCACCCAGGGCCCTAGGCCATAATCCTTAAAGTATTTTCTCTTTGGAAATTGTTTTAAATTAATATAGCAAAAAATATATCATTACTATCTTTTTATGTTAACCATAATAAAAGAATTATTTAATTATAAAATTTTATGTGTAGAAATTGAATAAAGCTTAACACATTCCTAAAAGCAGGTACATTGATAAGCTTAACATTCCTAAAAGCAGGTAATTAATAATTCAAGGGGAAGTCTAATAAAAAATCCTGCCTAACGTAAAGAAAACCTCAAAAATGACCATAGTTTATCAGAATCCTAAAATTATTATATCTTCATCATAATAAATGTTTAGTGTATTTTAACTTTCCCCATAATCCTTTTGAAGTGTTTAGAATCACCATATACCCATCTAAAGAAAAACTCTACCAAAAAAATTATATTAGTGTCTTGGGCCAGTTTTATTAGAAATAGTCTGTAAGATGAGGATGCATGTGCAAGAAGTTTATTTAAGAAGTGATCCTAAGGGAGACTGGAAGGGAATAGAGGAAAGAGTACAAAGGAAAAAAAGAACCCCAAGCAAGTGGATGTTTTCAAGTCAATCTCCTGTCTCCACCTGATCCTATGGAGGAGCTCTGGAGTGTGAATGATGCCTCAGGTTTGTCCCGAGGCAAGAAAACATACTCTTGCCTTCTCAGAAACTAGGACTTGATTACCTAAGGATCATTCCAGAGGGCAGTAAATTCCCACGTACCTCTAAGTCACTCTGCCGGGTAGATTGCTCCAGTAGCCTAAGAAGTGTCCTCTGGGGAAGTTAGGAACATAAACCATTAGGAGCACAACATACAAAGGAACATCTGGACAAGCATAAGAGGATTCAGAGATCAGTGTGGAGCATCACTCTTGTTTGCTATAAATAGTAACTTGTAATTACTACTAAATTTATTATTGTTACCAGATATGTTAAATAACCAAGAACTGGTTAAATAAAGTAAATAAAAATGCACATTCTTCGAGAAAGTAAAATGCAAGCATTGAATGATAATGGGAAATTGTTTGTATTGACATGGAAGTATCTTCATGGTATAGTATGTATGAAAACACAAGTTACAGAACAATATGTGGCAAGTAATCACATGAAGGACCTGACAGGAGAAATAGGAAACTATTATCAAGGGCAGAATGACTTGTGCTTCTCATTATTTTATGATTTTGCTTTGACCTTTTTGTATATAAGATGTATTAGTGTTGTAATATTTTGTATAATTTGATTTTGAAATCCCGCAATTTATATCAGGATTTACAAAGAGATGAGATGGACACGATTTCCATAAGAGATTAGATCTTTAAAGGCAGACAATACAGAAAGAGGTACTCTAGGCATGATGAATTCTTCTAGGAAGTTGTGACATAAAATAGGTTTCCAATGCATTGTTAGCAAATACATCGGTGTTAAGCAGATACAATAAAGGTCATTAGCTTGATTGATCAGTTAAAAGCCTACAGACTGAATAGGAAACCATTTCCTATGGAAAAGGTCCCAGTTCCAGAGATGGGTTTTATCAAGTCCCTAGTGAGACAATGGTGCCATTACTTCTGTTCAAGAATTTATGACACTGTTTCGGTCTTAAAGAGGGATAAATGTTCTTAGAAAATACCAGTTGATAGTTTGGAGAAGGGTCTGATTACAGACCCAGGGCTACAAAATTAGTGAATACACAGTGAAAAGAACGGTCACTCTGGAGGAACTAGGGTGACATCTAAGGGTGTCAGGCCTTTTGGCATGAATTAGACTTAGAATAATACTGCCATGTTTTCTACAATCACTGGGACAAATGATTCCGAGTTTTCCAAGTTGAATTAAGGTGATAGGTTAGGCTTGCTTCCATTACAAGTAATAGAGAATTCAATGCAAATCACCTTAAAAAGGAAACGAAAAGCAAAAACAAAAGGTAGAATTTATCAGGAGAACTGGAACAAGGAGGGCAATGAAGACTTTCAAGGTTCAGTTTCAGTCTATGCATTGGCTCCGTGTGGGGCATCTTTCCTGTTTGCTCTGTGTTCCTGCAGTCTTTTTACTTCTGGTGACAAGATGCATGCAAATGATACAGAGATATACCCTATCCTTTTAGCATCCCTTAGCAGAAGGATAATTTTCTTTCCCCAACAGTTCTCTAAAATCTAGCATCTGAGGGGCGCCTGGGTGGCTCAGTGGGTTAAAGCCTCTGCCTTCGGCTCAGGTCATGATCCCAGGGTCCTGGGATCGAGCCTCGCATTGGGCTCTCTGCTCAGCGGGGAGCCTGCTTCCTCCTCTCTCTCTGCCTGCCTACTTGTGATCTCTGTCTGTCAAATAAATAAATAAAATCTTAAAAAAAATAAAATAAAATCTAGCATCTGAGGGTGCCTGGGTGACTCAGTGGGTTAAAGCCTCTGCCTTTTTGGGTAATATGTTTTTCTAGAACACTCTTATCAGAAGGGTGCAACATTCTGATGTCAGTATTAAGGTCACTTAATCCATTATCTCAAATGGATGCACTATAGAATCTACTACATCCAAACCCTGTGGAAGAAGGACATGCAGGAATGGGAGTGCTGGAGGAAAATCAGAACTCTGCATCCAAAAGGGCCAATGAAACGAGGTGTCGTCTCATTTTACAAATATGCTTCCTCTTTCAGAGAGAACTGGAACAGTGAATGGAAGTATGCTAGACTTCCTAGTGAGGAACATCAGAGTCAAGTTGATGAGACAAAAAAACAACAAAAACAAAACAAAACAAAACAAAAAAACAGCAGCAATAAGTCATTGTTGACAACAGCATCTGTTATTTATAAATTTTAGAAATGATGTTAACTATTTTGGGAAAAGGTAGACAGATATATCCTTTATTCTTTTTTTATTAGTTTCCTTGAGTATGAATCATGTAGGATGCTTTTAATAATAAATTTAAAACAAAGTTTCCTTTATCAAACTTAACAATGTTCATTTCAAAGATTTCATTTAATTTAGGAAGTACTATTTTTGAGCTCCCATATACTAGTTGTAAGGAATAGATGAAGCATACTTACCACAAACCCACTTTTAAAGAAATTAGAATTTCTAACAATGCTCTTTTTATCTACATTATATTAAAAAAAAAAAACACCATTCTCCTCTTTTTTTTTTTTCCATTGTGATAATTATACTCTCTAATCCCCATCACCTGGTACACCTATCCCCCCATACATCTCCCTCTGGTAACCATCAGTTTCTTCTCTGTAGTTAAAAGTTTGTTCTTAATTTAGTTTCTCTTTCTCTTTCTCTCTTTTCTTGGTTCTCTTTTTTTCTTAAATTCCATGTATGCATGAAATAACTTGGTATTTGTCTTTCTCTGACTGACTTATTTCACTCGACGTTATATGCTCTTGTTCCATCCATGTTGTTGCAAGCCAAAAAAGACCTTAAATAGCCAAATCAATCTTGAAAGAGAAAAATAAAACTGGAGGTATAGCCATTCCAGACTTCAAGTTATGTTACAAAGCGGTAGAAATCAAAACCGTATGGTACTAACACGGAAACTGACACACAGATCAATGGAACAGAATAAAAAGTCCAAAAATAATCCACAATAATTATATGGTCAGTTAATCAACAAAAGATGAAAGAATATCCAATAGGAAAAAGACAGTCTCTTCAATAAATGGTGATGGGACCGGACAGCTACATGCAAAAGAATGAAACTGGACATGTTATTACACCACACACACAAAAAATAAACTCAGAATGGATGAAAGACCTGAGTGTGAGACAGGAAACTATGAAAATCCTAGAAGAGAACATAGGCCATAATTTCTCTGGCATCAGCTGTAGCAAAACTTCTCTAGATATGTCTCCTGAGGCAAGGGAGATAAAAGCAAAAATAAACTACATGAAAATAAAGTGCTCTGCACAGTGAAGGAAACAATCAACAAAACTAAAAGAAAAATTACTGAATGGGAGAAGATTTTTGCAAATGATATATCTGATAAATGGTTAGTATCCAAAAAATCTAAAGAACTAATACAACTCAATAGCCAAAAAATAAATAATCCAATTAAAATATGGGCAGGAGACACAAACAGACATTTCTTGAAATAAGACATACAGACGGCCAACAGACACATGAAAAGATGCTCAATATCACTCAACATCAGTTGTCATCATGGAAATACCAGTTAATACTACAATGAGAGATCACCTATTCCTGTCAGAATGGCTAAAGTCAACAACACAAGAAACCTGCAAATTTTTTTGACTTTTTTATTTATTATACTCAGTTAACACTAATACATTGGTGGAAACTTAATGTTTAAAAAGCATCGCCATGCAATTTATAATAATTTAGCATATATTAGCATGCATATTGAGTTTAAATGTGAACTCCACCTTTAAAATCATGCTTATTGTCATAACCAAAAACAGGTTATGACTGATGATACCTAGTTCTACCTCCAGACCCAGGTAGAGTTCATATTAATAGAAAAATAGAGTAGATGAGTTGATATTTTGCAGCATTGAATGCAAATGCATATAAGATTATATAACTGGCCCTCTCCTTCATCTCTAATAATCTTTTTAGTGGGTTAACTGTCAACCTTGGCACCTTCATATCAAACTAAGACAAGGGGCTGCAGTTGCTCACTGACTAAAGAAAGATACCTGATAAAAATATAATGTATTTTACTGTGTACAGTGGTAAAATGTCTACATTTATACAGTTAATTAATTGGTTTGAATAGGTCATCCTATGAACTCAGAGATTATTTCAATTACATCGGCAACCAACCTATATAGAGTTAGGTGTAGACACAGTACTTGGGTTTGGTAAAGAAGTTGTTTAATGCAATTCCAGGATCTTCTTCCATGAAAATTGCTGGGGTTTTTTAAGTGTTGAAAATTCAATGTAAGGTAAAATGTCTAATATATTATAAATGAGTAGAAATGTAGTATCCAGAAATTCAGAGTGATAAAAATGGATATTTGGGTGGTGGTGTGGGATTGAGTCATTTACCTGTTTAATTCTGTCCAATAGTGTAAGACTGAGCCGTTAAAATGTGCAGAAAATGAGAAAACATGGCCTGAAAAATAACAAGTTTATTTGATCATCTTTAAATAACCTCTAATGATCTATAGGAGTAGGCAGAAACTACTTCTAGGAAGCTCAACACCTGAACTGAGAAGCAAAGATGAAAAAAAAAAAAAAAGGAGAGAAAAGCAAAGCAAATTATAATGTAAGAGTTTTCTAACAACTATACCAATTCAACAATGAAACAGGCTGATTTGGAAGTTAACAGGCTTTCCCAAACAGGAAGGAATGGATGAAGAAATGTTTGTTTATTAAATAACTATTGTGCTGGTCTCTATAATCAGAATCTTATATGTATTACCTCATCAAATCCCCACACCTCCATGAAGTGGCTAATATTACCCTCATTTAGATGAAGAAAACAGACTTAGGGTAATGTTTAAGACTGCAGAGCTGGAGAGGAGTACAGCCAAAATACAATCCCATCTATTTGACTCCAAAAACTATAACTAGTAGGGATGAGATGAGTACCTGTTAAGAATCTCATAAAGGAGAATATTTCCACAGTTGATGGCAAGTAGACTAGATGATTATTTAAAGTCTTTTTGGGGATGAGGTAATTGGGTAATGGGTATTAAGGAGGGCACTTGAGGCAATGGACACTGGGTGTTATATGCAATTGGTGCATCACTAAATCCTACCCCTGAAACTAATAATACATTATAAGTTAACTAAATTGAATTTAAAAAAATCAAGTCTTTTCAAATAGTATGACTTTGTTAGGGGCAGAAATTTAATTATAGGATAACCCACAAACTTTTTCAAAGTCTACCTTTTACCACTCCCCAGGACTGGTTAATAATACCATGATGTTATACACAGAATATATACCAAACATAACATCACCGCTATTATACATTAAATATAGTATTGCCTGTATTGTAGAATACCTTGTGAGATACATCTATATAAATAGATATAGAGCTAAATCTATAGACCTATATATGTATAAGTGTGTGTGTGTGGATGTATATATATATATACACACACATACATCTCCCCAGGGATACCCTGTCTGACATGGACAGGACAGCTAGGATAGAGGCTGCTATTTTTCAAAGGAAATTTTCCTACAACTGGAAAAGTCAGCTGAGCTTTATTTTCCTGGCATCATGGTTTATAGCTTTGACATCTTCCTGTATAATGATGATCCCTCAGCTGAAAAAAAGGTCAGATTCAATAGGCCATTCTTTGTCTGAACATTGACTAGAGGACTTAATATTCACCCACACAAATTAGGGATACACCACTCAGCCTCCTAATAGTTCCTGGCAACTCTCCATGCAAACTGCCCATTGCATTGATAGAAAGTTGTTGTTCTGTCATTTTCAGTTTTATTTAAAGATGGAAACTTCCCATAGTTAAGCATAAAGTTGTATCACAGATATATTTAAAATAATGGACTATTACATATGTGTACATACAATTTTTTTTTCTGACAAGTCATTGAAATCAAACCATTTTTGGTATTCACATTTTAAAATTCAATGAAGTATTTCTGTCAAATGAGTTCATTGAAATTAAAATGTGTTTCCAATAATGTGTTGAACAGGGTTAACTTCCTGATCAGACATTTGGCTCTGAACCTGAATAATGTGCATAGGGGCAATGGAAAGAGCGGATAATATAAAGAGGGGATATGAAGAGACTAAACTAGAAAGAATGCTAAATGTTTTAATAATAGTTATAGTAATTGTTCAAAATTTTTGAGTAGAAACTGATTTTTATTTTTCTTCTTGCACTATTTTCTCAACTTAAACGATATGTAGTTGGAAGTGTGGAGAAACAAAGAGAAGAATGAGAAAAAGAATCAACGGGTTTATTTTCTCTTTACATCTCATTTGGCGGAAAAGCAGAAAAAAATCAAATGGGCAAAGGGAGCCTCAGGAACACAGAACTGGACAAAGAAGGGATGACTCATTGGAAAGGGAATGGTACTTACTTTCTCTGCTACTATTCTGAAATGAACTCTCCTTAACTCATAAAATATGATAACCTATTTTCTAAATGACCGTGCTATATTTATTTCCATTTGTGGTGTAATTTTTTTATTTTTTTTTTCACTGCATTTACAGTGGTTAGGGTGAAAAGACATCTCAGCATGCTAATATTTTTTCATGTTTTCCCTCTCAATAAAGATATTAGATATGGCTGTGTGCATAGGTCTACACCTATATTTCAGATCTGCACATCTCACTGCCCTTTCTCTCTTAAAGGAAGAACCCTCAGCTTTCCTTTGCCCTAAGTCAGAACATCTGGAGCCTGAGCTCATGGTCCTTGGAAGGTAAGTCAAAAATAAAATTGTGCTGAATTCCCATTGTCTTCTCTAATTAGCACTTTATTTTTTTTAAGATTTTATTTATTTATTTGTTAGAGAGAGAGAGAGCGAGAGCGAGCACAGGAAGGCAGAGAGGCAGGCAGAGGCAGAGGGAGAAGCAGGCTCCCCACCAAGAAAGGAGCCCAATGCGGGACTCGATCCCAGGACGCCGGGATCATGACCTGAGCCGAAGGCAGACGCTTAACAGACTGAGCCACCCAGGCGTCCCTCTAATTAGCACTTTATAAGAGATTGATGGTCTCCTTGGGAACTGGAAGAATGATTGAAATAATCACATTCAATCCTGGACCAAGTCTGTAATTAGGAAGCACTTGAGAAAGGGGAGCAAGATAGCAAACCTTGTGGGGACCCTGACATTTGTGCATGAACTGCAGGAGTGACAGGAGGAATCAGCCACAGAGAGACTGAAACTTTTGGCACTCAGAAAAATATTTCTTCTGGCAAATTTGCAAAGTTCAGTCAAATCACTGAAACAAGTCTATTTGGAGAACATGAAATGCTGGATTATAAAATTTTAACAGACCCATTTACATGCAAACAAGAAAACATCTGCTTAACATAAATAGCTACAATTTATCCTGAAGTCTCAAAAACATGGCTGCATAAGGTTGGTATTTTTCCATTTAGAAGAAAAAGAGCAGAGTCTTGCAGTAAGTAGATAATGTAAACATCTAGATTAACCTCTTTGACCCAAACCAAATACAGTCCACGTAGCCCTCCTCTCTTACGGTAACAAGACAGCCAAGTTTGGGAAGAGAAGCTACCTGATGCAAAAGGATATGTGCTTGCTGCTCATTTTGTCCTCATTTCTACATTTCTTCCTTTCAGATAAGCTATTTAGATCACACTGTAATGGAAAGTGGTCAACTTTATACACATGGGCAGACAACCACTTCTCCTTATATGGTACTTCCATTGTTTCATGTCCTTTTCAGAAATTGAGAACTAAGTGGAATAGTTGCAAGAGCAAAACAAAAAATCCCCTTTATTTTTTGACATGGATTTCCCAAATAAGATTTTACCATCTTTCCTATACCACCAAATCATTTTCTCTGTCTCATTCTCTGTCTCATTTTCTTTCTGTCTCTTACTCTCTCTCTCATTCTTTCTCTCTCTCATTTTATCTCTCCTATTATCTCTTTCATTCTTTCATTCTCTCTCCTTCTCTCCCTCATCTGCTCTCTTTCTCTCTCTATTTCATTATTTCTCTCTCTCTCCCCTGATTGGGACAGAATATAGCACCAGGGTGTTTCCAGAAGAACAGAGTCTTAAGAATTGATTTTCTTAATAGTCTCAGAATTTTCTGGATTTGGTTCTCTGACCTGATTAGATTTAAAAACATTCATGACTTTTAGTATAGGAAACAAACAGCGTTGTTGGAGGGGAGGTAGGGACCATAGGGTAACTAGGTGATGGGCATTAAGGAGGGCACCTGATGTAATGAGCACTGGGTGTCCTATGCAACTGATGAATTACTAAACTCTACTTCTGAAACTAATATAATATATGTTAATTAATTGAATTTAAATTAAAAAAAATAGTGATTTTTGTTTCCAAGGATGAGAAGGGTACTGGTAGTCCATGGCATATAGTGATAAATATTTACTCAAAATACCATTTCTACATACCTGTAATCAAGTACCTATATAAGTCATGTTTCTGTATAACAAAATAATTGCTACATTAGAAAGTTTAGTCAAAATTAGTAGCATAATAGGGTTGGTTGGGATATTAGTTGGATAGGGCTGTGATTACAAAGTACAAAAACCTGATGCAACGGGAATTAAATCTGTCCTATATCCACCCCCCCACCCCATCCCATCCCAACCCCCAGGAGGTAGAAACTCCTCAGGACATAGAATCAGTGGGTACAAGTTACAAGGACACCATTTGGGTCAAAATAATGAAAAACATTTTTAACACTCAGAACAATCCAAGGATAAATTAAGCTGTCTTGAACCCAAATGAGTGTTCTTATTGAAGGTCACCACATGCTGGCTGAACTACTTGGGGGGTGGAGGAGTGCCCTTTAACGGAGCACATACAAGCATCAGATTGTTGGTAAATCTATGTAATCTCTAAAATTCCTATTCCTGACTGTAATTCCTAGGTAGTAGGCTAGGGATTTTATATTTTACATCTAAATTACTTACAACACCTAGAAAACAATCTTCTCAAATTATAACAGAGTTTACATGTATGATAAATCAGAGTTCATACGATTGTTACACAGTGCTTATAAAGTATCAGGAGATGTTGTATGGGTATTGTTTTATCCTTTGTATATGTATACCGTCAAAACATACCATAATGAAAAAATGAAAAAGTCTCAATTAAATGCCTCTGAATTATGATATTTGCTTTCACCATAAACATTATTGTATGTATTAGTTATCTATTATCAGCATGCTATTGAGTAACAAACTGCCCCTAAGCTTAGTGGCTTAAATCAACAACAATTTATTGTTTCATACTTATGTATGGGTTTGCTAAATAGTTCCTCTGCTGTGAGCCAGGTTCAGCTGCTATCAAGTGAGGTTGCTCAAGTATCTGGTCAGGTGATGAGCTGGCTGAAAACTGGCTGTCTAGGAGAGTGGGGGACTAGAAAGCTCTGTCCCTATTTCATTCTACAGCAAGCCAGCCTGGGTTTTTTCTTGGGTCTTAGTAGAGTTTCAAGAGACCAACCAGAGATATGCAAGGTTTCCTGTCGGTTAGGCTTGGAACTGGCATGCTAGCACTTCCATCCTATTTTAGGGTGACTTTCTATAGGACAAAGCAAGTCACAAGGCCAGAACAGTAAATAGTCTTTAGCTGTGGGGAAAAAAAAACAAACCAAACCAACCAACCAAACAAACAAACAAAAACATTGCCAAAGGCATGTATACCAAGGAAGTGGAAAAATAGGAAAACTTCAGCAATGGATCTATCACACTGTGACAGTATGTGTTTCAGCAGTCCCTATTGTGTATATGGCAAAAGCTAGATCAATATTAACTATTATTAAGACAAGGAGCACAACAGATTACATTTAGAATGATTTTTGTTTGCATTATTTTATTATTAAGAGGGTTTGCCTTGGCTATATTTGCAAACTCAGTAGCAGAACTGTATTCATTTTCAATTGCTGTGCAATAAATTCCCACAAATTTAGCAGATTAAATAACACCTATATTAATTTAATAAGTTCTATAGCCCAGGAAACTGTACAGGGCTTAGCTGGGTCCTCTGCCCAGGGTCTCATGTTACTAAAATTAAGGCATCACCTGGGCCTAGGGTCTCATCTGAAGTCTGGGATACCGTTCCCAGCTCATGCTGTGTTGGCAAAGTTCATTTCCTTGAGGCTACAGAACTCATTTTCTTTAAGACCAACAAGAGAGAATCTCTGGCCTCCTGACCCACTTTTAAAGGGTTGTCTTGATTAGGTGACATCTACCCATGCAGGATAATCTTTTGATTCCATCAAACCAACTGATTTGGGACCTTAATTACATGTGTAAAACCCTTCCATTTTGGTCATACAACATAACTAAATGGTGCTGATATCTATCCTACTCACAGGTCATAATTAAATGAGTGAGATAGAGGATGTATACAATGCTTGCTTCATCTTATTCTGCCATCTTGGAATTCTACATACCACACGAACCATTCTAAAACACCTTAAAGCTGTTCATCACATCTTTATTGATAGGCTGTTTCTTGCCCATATGGTGTAGAACAAAGTTGACAAGATCTTCCATAAAAATAACCTCTTCACATAGTTTTCTAACATCAATGGGCTCTATGGTCTGATGGCTACTAAAATTAGTTTCTTTGCTCAGTAAAATACACCAATACTCTGAGCCGAAACTTGAACCTATTCTTCCTATATTTAAAGGTCTTGGTGGTTTGCTAAAACTGTATCATTTTCATAACTAATCAAATAACACAGGGTAAATTAATATATCTAATATATCTTTATATTTAGGACACCACTGTCAAGGATCAGAAAAGGAATCTGTGTACTCAATGTTTTGAAGGAGACATCTACATAGAAAGAGGCATGCCACTGAGTGGACAGGGGAATAAGAACCAAAGATGAAATCTGTCAAACTGAGCTCTAGGAATCAGGAAGATGTGGACCATTCATTGCTCATGACTTCTAGTTTGAAAAAGAAAGTTCCAAAAGTGGAAGTCTGTTTTTCAGTCATAGGTGTAGTCAAAGTGAGGTATAGGGAATTCAGGACACATTACCTGAGCCAATAATGTGGAACAAGGTCTAGGCTGAGGGTCATCCATGTGAGAACAAACTCTGGTCCACCCTATTGGAGTGGCCAAGACATTCTCTCACAGAAGTCTATATACCTTTAAGAAGCCCTGAGAGAATACTCAAAGGTGTTTCTGCATTTCAGTGTGTGTATGTGTATTTGTATATTTATGTGTGTAGGTTGATATATTTATGTGTGCTTGCATGTATGTGTATTTAAATGCACATGTATGTTTGCATGCTTATGGATTTGTTTTGTTGTTAAGATTTTACATTTTAAGTAATATCCTCACCCTGTCAGGGGTCAAACTCACAACCCTTAGATGAAGATTTGCATGCTCAGGGGGTTCCTGGGTGGCTCAGGGGGTTAAGTTTCTGCCTTCAACTGAGGTCATGATCCCAGGGTTTGGGATTAGCCCTGCATCAGGCTTACCGCTCAACAGGGAGGAGTCTGTTTCTCCCTCCAGGGAGTCTACTTCTCCCTCTCCTTCTGCCCCTCCCTGCCTCACTCATGGTCTCTCTCTTTCTCTCTCTAATAAATAAATGAATAAAATCTTAAAAAAAAAAAAGAGTTTCATATTCTCTCCACCAACTGAGCCAGCCAGGTGCCCCTGTATGTGTATGTTTACTTTTATGTTTGTGCTTATTTGTACATCTGCATACACATGTTTGTGGGTTTGTGCGTGTGTGTGGTATATTCGTGTGTACTTGTGTTTGTGTTTCTAACCTGCAAGTGCAATGGTCCAGTTCTCAGTATTCATTTTGATAAAGCCACACAACAGTGGCTATCACTGTTACAAGTTTCCTAAGTATTGACACATCAAATACAACAAAAAATCAGCACAAAATATTTAAAAAGAGAAAAAAAAATCAGAAATTGAACTTTGAAATCCCGCAAAACAGGAAAATACATATCTCCTTAAATTCAAGCTTTGGTTTGTTTGTATTTTTGTTTTAATGTGGTTTTCCCCACTCCCAAGGATCCCAAAGGCCCCTGTGGACACTTTGCTGCTCGAGAGGTTGACACTGGCAGACTGATTGAGCTCTTTGTGGACCACAGACCTATTTCTTTGGTTTATAAAGTAATTTAATAAAATGGAATTCTTTTTTTTTTTTTTTAAGCCAGGCATGTTCTCTACAGCCTATCGGACTCTCCATCTCTCTATCACATTACAACTAAGTGAGAGGCCCCCTTTACTTAGTTTCCCTGGTTGTGGCAGAAGTTAGAGAGTCTGGGATCCCCATCCTCTGGAACTGAGAGCACTGTGGGGGAGGGAGGGTTCAGGTCAACCTCTTTAGTGAAGGTGTGTTTTTAAATTGTTATTTCTTATGAAAATAAAATTATACAGACTATATATTAAATACAAATATAAATATTATTATAAATAAATATATAAAATGTATATATAGAGAATATATAAAATATAAATATATAAATATTATTCTCTGCATCTTACATGGGCAATAATTAATATCCTACAATTAAGTTCACCTTTCTTTCCTTCTGTGCTCTGCTGTAGATAGTGTGCAGGAATGAAACTAAGGAGCACTTCCTTCTCTTTGGAGTTTGATCTTCCTTCCAAGTATTTAGTGTCTTTCTGACGACGACTTGGGCTTTTGCTTCTGTAACAGACATAATGCCATTTGAATACTGAAGATAGAAAAAGGTTTTCTGCAACTGTATTTAACCCCTTTGGTCTGTCACAGGGAAGGTGGTTATTTGTCAACCCTTCTTGGCTAATGGCAGGGATCCATGGCCTTAACTTTCCATTCTAAGGTACCTTGTGTGTGTGTGTGTGTGTGTGACCTGGCACCGTCCACTCCTTTTACAGATGTTGTAGCTGCCTGCCTGGGAAAGGATTCTGAGCACAGGGCTTCCTTTATCTCTCCGGTGGCTGTTTTGGCAAAAGCCTTTCTCCTGCTGTTTTGACTCCCCTTCCCCTCCCCATCTCCTGCTTCCATCTTTTTCTAATTATCCTCAACTGGAATGACTCAAAATCCACATACACTCAAAATGAAATTCTTGTGGTTGGGGACAAGGAATTCAGAAGTAAATGTGCATGTACTGAAATGTCACCTAAGGGTAACCAGAGGGTGGGGAGGTGTTACTGAGCTAAAACATGCCTGATAACACAGCAAGCCTAGCAAACATGGAATGAAGGCATTTTAATTCACTTGACACCTCCAAACTTGCCTGGGAACTAATGTGTCCCTTTGTCTTATGATTGTTTACCCCTTTTAATATCTCTCACTCCATACACATGAATTGCCCACTCCTCGGCTCTTCACCCATTCCCCACGGCCCCCATCCCAGGCTTCTCTGTGGTTTTGAATCTGCTAAAGTGTGTGTTCCCAAAGTGTCCTCCAAGTGTGAAACACACACTTCTTCCTGTCTCTGGTTTCTTCCCAGTGAAGTGTTATACTTAACTGTTCCGAGTTTATTTTTTTAAGTAAAACTGGCAAACAAATCCTTGTGGCACTGCTGGTTCCGAATACAGTTCATAACAGATAACTCCTTTCTTTGCATCAGGTGTGTTTGGTGTGCGTGCATAGGTGCGTGGGAGGTGTGTCTGTGTGTGTAAAATCCATTTGGTGAAAGAGTATAATTGACTGGTAGTATTTTCAAGTAAAAGGCACGTATTGTTGGAGGAGCTCCTTAAAGACTTTTTGACCTTCCTCAAATGATAGATAATAAAAACAAAACATTTCTTTGTTTCCTACACAGATGTTTAGGGACGATGATCATATTTCTTAGGTGAAAAATAGAAGATGTATATTTGCCTCTAAGTTTCTGAATTCTCTCTTCCTACAACATTATCATTTTTCTAATATTTGGCTGTTCAATATAAGCTTGGGTTTGGACGTTCACCTCCACATCAACTTTTAACCAGGCTACTCTTCCTCACATAGTGTGAATACCGTTGGTATTTGTGTTGGAAATAACCCAGACAGGGTGTGTGTGTGTTTGTGTAGGCTGACCACATGTGGGTGGGCTAGTAAAAACAAAGCCTCAGCATCGCATACCTTGAGAAGAAGGTGGATCAAGAGAGATAATGTGTGGTATAAATTTAAAATGACCTCAGATGGAAATTTTGTGGATATTATAAAAACACAAAAACAATCCATCTGTCAGCAGAGAGTTTACTATAATGGTGAACCTCGCATTCTTCACATCTGAAACTGGTATCTTCCTATCATTCTGGGGCACGACTCACACTTGTGATATTCCTTATTTTCTGTGGAGCCTTGGGCATCATAAAGAGAAGGGTATTAATCATGTTTATCTTTGTCAATTTTATTACATGGACAACCTTTTAGGGATGAAAACTACCCAACTGTCAAATATTTAAGATCAGTTCAACATTTCTGGTTAATTAAAAAAATGTTAAAAAGGAATTACACACAGTGCCTTTGTTAGTGTAAACCATGTATCTTTTATTTCTATGTTTTGGGAGCAGAGAAATGGATAACAAATCCTCCAGAAGGCAGTGTGGAGCAACAGGAAAAAGGAATGCTACGGGACCATGTAGTTCTGGTCTGCAAGCCTGTTTCTGGCACTTACATCTGGGTGAACTGGGCCAATTACATCAACAGTCCAGATCTCAATTTTTTAACTATAAAATCATGTAATAAGATCTATCCTAAAGGATTGTTATAAATATCGGGGCTAATATAATCTTCTGGCTATTGTAAGTCTAAACGCATGATAGATGATTATTATTCTTAGTATTATTTACTTTATGGAAAAATCCATATAATCAATTTATTGATTCTACAAAAAGCACCATAGAACATTTATGAATAGAATTACGTGGGTAATTGTATTCATAAATCATCTGTAATCTCTTAAACAGTCATAGTAATACCATGTCCATTTCAGTAGAAAGTCATCATTTTTCCATACTAGTTCTTTGGGCTTTTTGGCTCTCGACCTAACTGAACAGCAGAGAGGCTTTCAAGCTGCCTTTCCTGAAGTCACTTCTCCTCCTTAGCAGGATTTCCAGCTCGCTGTACCCAGCTTACCCAGACTTTAGGAATTTCTTAACCCATATCTTTTCTTAGTGGATTTGACCATGATCTTCATGAAAATCTGTCCTCTCTCCATAAGTAAGACAACTGCTTTTACACTTTACTGGATTCTACCAAATTTATGTCTTTGTCTATAGGATAATGTTATGAGCATTGTATGTAAAACTCTTATCATGGCTCCTGACTCTGAATAACTGTGTAATAACGGACATGTATTACAGTTATTAAATTATCATCATCATGATCATCATCATCCTAGATTTCTTTGTTAGTTTTTCTCCTTCATGAGCTCTAGTAGTAATGGTCTCCCAATGATCCGTTCTCAGTCTGTTCACTTGGTCTTTGTTCACTAGGTTTTTCTTAAGAAAATCACCCACTCACTTAAGTATCTTACACTAATGATATTCAGATGTAACTCTCTAGCCCAACCATTTATTAAAGCTTCAGTTTTATACTTCCATCTGCTTCCATGATCTTTACTCAAGTAGAATATCCTGTCATCATCACCAGCAGAACATGAACACTGACCTAGATTCTCTTCCAAACTATGCTGTTTGCTTTCTTTACCACCCCTCCCTAACTTAGCTATCTTCACCTCACCCATATCTTTTCTCAAGCAAGAGACAGGAGTTCTTGTTTTCCTTAAATTTGCCTTTTGTCTTTTCTATAGTAATTCTCCTTGTTCAAATATTCAACGCTTCATCATCAAATCCATTCAATTGCCTTTTAATTGCCTTTTAGTGGAACTCCGGATTTCTGTTAAACCAACCCTAATTCAACAGGATACCTTGCTATAGGAAGGATTTTGAATGTCCTTTTTTTGCTTGTTTATTCCAGAGCTTCTAAAGATATCTTAATGCCATCTATATTACATTAAAGTTTATCTGTAGTTTCTCTGTCACTAATGTCTAAAACTTTTATCTATTCCAACCTTTTTTTTCCCTTTAAATTACTCTATATAAACATTTAATTTCAATAAGTCTGGGGTCTCCTGAATAACCCCAAAATCATGATGGATGACTAATAATTCTAGACCACTGCCTCATGATTTGATTTTGTATTTGAAAACCAGAGGGGAAGACAAACCATGAGAGACTTTTGACTCTGAGAAACAAATGGAGGGTTTTTTGGGGGGGATTGGATGAGTCTGGTGGTGGGTATTATGGAGGGCACGTATTGCATGGAGCACTGGGTGTGGTACATACAAAATGAATTCTGGAACACTGAAAAGAAATAAAATAAAATGAAAAAAAGAAAGAAAATTCTTCTATATATTCTCTTGACCTATCTATTTTTTTTTTGATTCATTCAAAACTCAGCTTAATTTCTATTGTTTTTACAGCTTTACCTTGATAGTCTGGTTATTTTTACTTCTGTGTTCTGATTATCATACTTTATTATTCACTGCATATGTTCTTTCAATGCTCTCTATTATATTATCCTGTAGGCCAAGTTCTTATATGACCTTTATAAGGTGTACTTTGTATTACCACCAAGCATTATCAACTATCTTTCCTTCTTTGCAATTTCCACTGCCAATACCAGACTTTAGGTCCTTTTAAATATTTCCAGGAACCATTACCTCTGGCCTCCTCATACTCAGCTTCAGGTTTAGAAACAAAAATTGGAAAACAACATTCAGGATGGATCAGAGGGAAAACAGATACCATGTCATTGTTACATCTGTCCATAAAAACAGTGTCTTTCATAGTGGCCTCTAACTGGTTTAGTAAACATCTCTTATGGTTGTGAACCCTCCCAGGACCTAAAACAACCTTCCCAACACATTCAATTAAGATTCCATTCTTCAAAATCATCTGTCAGCAGGATTTTCTAGACTTTTTGTTTAATCCTTAGATCCTTCTACTTATGGGATTTGGTCTTTCATGTTTCCTTAGTTACATTTGTTTAGGTTCTCAAGTTCTTGACTCAGGATTAATACAATTGCCTCATAAGAGTGCCCTGCTTTCCTGTGATATCCCACCCCAGGTCTTCCTGAAGGGAACTGAAGTAAGGCTTGCCCCAAAGCACATCTTTTGAGTTGTCTTGGAGCATTTCCCGTTTTGCCTGGCTTCATCGCTGTTTAATTATCTGTCTTTTGCTTCCTATTAGATCATGAACGACTCAGGCTATGCATGCATCATCCCTGTATCTCCACAGAAGACAGAGATGTATTCTTCAAATGACAAACACTGAATATTTTCAATCAAATGAATTACGTAAGCTTTTATTTAGATGTAGTGTTCAGCTAAAATTATATTGTTTCATCACTGGAAAGCATACGCTATATCAACCTACCATTTACTGTTAGAATAAAACCATCTCTTTACAGATATATGGGTTGAATGCCGTAGACTATATCCAGAGCACCATGATAAGCATGACAAATCTCCTACTGTTGAAGAGTTCAACATATAGTGAAGGAGACAAAGAGTACCACTTGATGATGTTGTAATACATACAAAGAGAGGCACAAAGAAAGGGCAGAGAAGAGACAACAGATGGGGGTGGACAGGTAAAATATTGTTTTAAGATGAATGAGGTTTTAAAAGATGAGCTCACCTCCACTATTATTACATATGAGGAAGGATGATTCAATAATTACTTTTAAAAGTCTCCCAAATATCCATTTCATGTTTTTTTTTTTCTAGTATTAATTTCTCTGCTATACTTCTATGCTTGTCTCCTCAGGTACAGTTTGAAGATAAAATACTAACTTCTGTCATTTCAATTAGATTTGCTTTTTTGGACATACAAGAAGCTTTCATTTTCATATTCCACTCATAAGTTCCTTCGTCAACTTCTGAAATTGAAAGCATACATAATTACAAGCTTACTTTGTGGCTGCAATGGCAAAGATATGCATTTTTCAAGTTGAAAAAACATCATCTGCCTGGATACATGTTAAACCTAGAATTCAATCTCTAAATTACAGGCTGCCTACAAATTCCTATGCTGGTTTCTTCATCTCTCCAAACAACACCTTTCATGTATGGCATTTTTTTTTCTCTAAATAGGAAGAACATAGAGAATATGTATGAACCCATTGAACAGAACTGAAATTCTAAAAATTGCATTATTTTTTCTGAATCAGGACCACCAAAATACTCCAGATGCTCATATGAGATTCTAGTTCCCTTCTAGAATGGTTAAGTAGATAGTAAAATGAAGTTTTGAGAGATGGGTCTGAGAAGCCAGCTGGTCTGGATTTGTATCCCAACTCTGCCTCTTGATAATTATGTGATTCTGTGCAAAACACTTGACCTCTCTGTCCCATCATATAGTTTGCCTGTCTTTTAGACTTTTCGAATTAAATAGATTAATAACACTATACCCTAGCTCATGGATTAATCATTTAATACATTTAAACCATTTTTATTGTATTCCTATTTCAAGTTCCCATTTACTAGACTTCTTGTCCAGATTTTTGTTATTCAATATATAGGTAAGGGAAGCTATATAAAGTTCTATGGGACTTTTCATTTTTCTTTCTTCCTGAGAATTAGCTGACACATATAGAGCAATGAATAAATATTCCATGTTTCTCTGAGTAAAACTAGTGGGTTTTACCTTCTGGAAACTATCTTTTGGCCTATTTCCTTTCATTCTATTGGCAAAATATCAACTTATGCTTAAAATCTATTAACTTATGTGTATAAGTACTTATTATTTATATATTTACACACATTTATTTATCTCGCTTTGTTTGTCCTTCTTGCTGTATTGAATGAATCATCTGAATGGCTGTAGATGGTCTTCTCTGCATGGTTCATTTAGATCATAATAAACTTTGACTGAATAAATTTAGAAGCAGAAAGTAAGTCATACTTAGTCTTGCATAGCAAAGGACAAGTCATGGTTCTGCAAGGCAGAAACCATTTGGCACAGACCTGATAATTTACTAAAGGGAAAAAAATTAATGTTCCCACTTTCCTTGGATGACTCAAAAAATATTTTTTGAAGTATTGAATATCTGCCATCACATAAACCTAGACATACATGAAAAATTTACATTTAATTTGGGACAATATAATTTGTGAACATATTAAAGGATATTTGACCTTTCTTTCTTGTTACTGCAATTCATTAAGGAGAAAACACCTACCTTGTTTCTCCAAGAAAAATATTTTCACCAAGAAAGGTTTAACAAAAATGCTGTAGGATGGCAGCATATCCGTGTCATGTGCCAACTCCACGTGTTTTGTAAGCTCAGATATTTACAGTGTGGTGAGGATGTTAAACCTCAACTCATAAAATGAAAGAACTAACGGAAAATCTCACTTGTATATCTGAAACAAGCCAACTGTTTACACTTACATATTTTTTAATTCGTAAGTCATAACCCTGCATCACAGAACTCTGCATTACACTTAATTTCAGTGGAGAAAATGTACAATATCTTCCCTCATAGACCTTATTCAGAATTAAAAACAAAGCATCGTATGCAATTATTCTGTTAGAAATCTAACACAATCATTCCACACCTGAACTTTATTTCAATAATATTATTTCAATAATAAAGTTTTTGAAATAAATTATAAATTATAAATAATAAAATGTATTTCAATAATAAAAAATTTCAATAATAATGATATACTTACTACTCCTAGAATGGACAGCAGAGATCACCTGGCATATCTAGCCCTAATACGATATTAAGAGAAAGATGATTACGTGCAAATAAAAAACTTGAAAGATTATATTCCATTGCATTAGTAATACTTTCCTCTAAAGAATAAGAATGAGATTTTACCTTACAGTTTATTTAGTCCAGCATTTCTTAAGTGTTTTTAACTTGACCATAGCTCACTTTAGAAATTGGGGTAGTGGAAGAAGCAATGTTATTCCTTTTTAAGTGTATTTTATTCTCTCATATCATTGTGGGCTGTGTGTACCTCGTGATATAAGTTTAACATTTGAGAATACTTAGTGTCCATTTAAACCATGAAAAAAAAATCAATTTATTAACAAGTTTCAGTTAGGCTAGATATGCTCAAAGACAAAAACCTCTGACTAAATTTAAACAAATTTTCATCAGTCTTTAAGAACAGATAACATATGTACTACTTAATAGTCTTTCAACGATACTGTAATTTATTTTCAGTCAAAATTTCCTAGGTTTTGATTAGGATCTTAAAATTCTACATATACTCTTCATTATGGGCAAATTATATTTGCCCATCAAATATTAATCCAGCTACTGTCTCATCTCCAGCTACAATGCCATAAAACAAAAGTACTTGAGAGTAATCTCTCGCTCACAGGTTAGCAGGTAAGCTTGAGAAGCTCTCTTACCATTTGCTTTCTTTGTTTTGGGACTAAAGAGCCACTTGGTTTGCTTTTGTTTTTGTTTTTGTTTTTTCAAATGAACCTAACAAGTATGGTTGGAAGATCCCAAAAGGAGAGAAGCAAGATGTTTTTTAAAACCTGGCTCAGAATTGACCCACTGGAACTACATACAATGAAGAATTCTACCCTCCTGTGAGGGTGGGGATGGAGGTAGAGAGCAAACTTTGGTAAATAATGCTTGCATCTACTCAAGCTGTGTCTACGGCTATTCTAGGTGAGAGAGCTATAAACAACAGTGTCATGGGTTAGAGTTATACAAAAAATGGAAAAAGAGGCGAAGATGTCATTCTTTTGGAAGAGGTGGAAAAATCTTTATGGAGGCCATAATATTAGAACTAGGTCTGTAGAGAAAGTTATGAGTTCGCAAGGAGAGCAAATAGGTGAGAGCACTTTAGTCAAAGGGCACAGCATATAAAAAAATTGGCAATACAGAGTCACAGAAAACATTACTTGATTAACAAAACTTGTGCAACATATGGATTGAAAGTACATTGCAAAGGAAAAGCAGTAGGATTGAAGCTTGGAGATAATTGTAAAAGATTTTGACTATAATGTTAAAACATTTGGAATTTATTTTGTGGGTTATGAGAGTTGTATGAGTTACTTTATACTGCATGCCAATCTATCACCAAACATAGTGGCTTAAAACAACAGTTGGCAGCATAACAAACTCATAAAAATTTTAATGGCTTGAAACAACATCATTTTTTAGTTAATGATTCTTTGGGTCAGAAATAGAGACTGGGTTCAGGGAGGTGGTTCTTCTAATCTCAACAGGGCTCACTCATGTGATGTGGCTGAGCATTACTGGGTAAATAGGAAGCCCCTTTGATTATGGACCAATTGCAAGCTCATCCTTCAATGGACTAGCCCAGGTTTGTTGAGGTGGGGAAGACAGAGAGGTTTTAGGGGAGTGGGTGGGATTATGTAAGGCCTCAAGAGACCCAGATCTGGAAGCTATACTCGACACCTTTTTGCTTCATTATAGTGCATAAAGTGATCACAAGACCAACACAGGGGAAATAGACTCCAATTGTAGATAGTGCTTCAAAGTCACATTGTACATGGAATGGAAACTGAAAGGAATGAAAGATTGTGTTCATTTTTGCAACTTACCAGAAGGACTTCTGAATAATTTTATTTGTACAGTGGTTATAAACTGAATGCTGGATTTATTTCAAATCTCTTCATCTAGGTTGCAGGTAAATAAAATCCAGAAACAAGAAAAAACAAGGACTATAGGAACTAAAAATATTAGACCATTTCTAAGGGAAGTTATGGGAGATAATAACCTTTTCTTCCTAAGGGACTTTGAAACCCTGGCACAGCAAGGCAGTCTATTTTTGCTTCTCCCACTGGCCATGAAGAAAGCATTCTCAGTTAAAAACAAATAAAATAAAACAACAAAGAAACAAAAGAAAAAATCAAGTGTCACATGAATAATTTCAATTAAACAATATTATCATTAATAAAAAAAACCTTGTAAATGTTAAAAGGGCATCCGGTATTTATATATGAACCATGTTTAGTGTATTTTGAGGTAGTGACATAACTTAGGAGCACTATACTGGACTACAGCTGGTAGGAGATTGAACCTGGTTTTGGGACACTAGTGTCTTATCCATTGGCCCTTTGAAAAAGATAGTAATAATTTGAGAAAAAAAATTTAAAAGGCTCACATGTATTGGATACTAGAGGAATTGTCAGGGGACCAGAGATTTTAATCCAATTTTGGAATAAAGAGAGTCGTTGCTGTGTTTTTGATAGAAAAGCTGAAATAGAGAAAAAGGCATGAGTGGGAACATAAAGTTGTAAGAATGGTAGGTATTTTTCTTCTCTGTGGACTTTCAAAAAGACTCTAAACCCTCAGCTATAATTTACTGTCCATACAGAGACACTTTTGAGAGTACTAGTATATAAGATGCCTAAACCAGGACTTTCCTGAGCAATAGGGACATATGGTCATACTACTCAAAGAGAGCTTGCTAGCAGAATACAAAAGTGTGATATGTAGAGTAATTAGACAATGATGGTTTTAGTCTCTGAGAAGAACTGAGATTTTGGTCTCCTTCTTCTCCTTGTCCTTAAAGGAGAGCTCTTTGCAAATTTTGCTCCAGCCAAAGCTTTGATATCCATTATTTTCCAATCAGCTGGAGGACCTGCCTGAGACAGTATTCTTTGTTCTCCAATCAAGTAGAAGTAGGTATGAATTAAAGAAAGATGAATCTTTAACAAGCACAAGTAACTCTGGGTGTGTTCAGGATCATATTCGGATAAAGAACCATACGGGAAAGTGAATTCGTCCTTAAGAAAGACAAGGAGGATTCAAGTTGGTTTAATTAGGCATTAGTAAAAAATGTCACTTCATTTTTACTTGTAAACTGGTAAGGGCTGGACATTCCTATTTTCATTCATTAGGAGTTCTTGGATTGGGTTGCTAGGGACTGGGTAGGTGGTGGTGCAGCAAGTCCAGAAAGGCAACATCCTTTGACAGGTTTGTAGGAAAGAAGAAAAGAGATACTTCTTTCAAACATAAGGTATATTTCTTAAAAATAGTGGTCCTGAATTTTGAGGTTATGTTAATAAGTCCTCATTAACACGATCACATTTGATTGTTTTACAAATATCCAAAAGAGATCGTCCAGATCAAGAAAGAAGTGTTACTGGTGGTGGAATGGATAGGAGGCATGACATGATGTTGAATATGAGGCATGTGGCCTCTGCCCACGGAAGAGCCAAAAGCAGAGACTGGGTGAGTGCTCTCACTGCATCACAGGATGTGTACACTAAGAAGGTGTAAGAAAAGCAACATATTCTACACAATAGGTTAGCCTAGGTTAAGCCTTGTCCCTCCGCTGATCCTTGAAGTTCGTGGGGGTTGAGGAGGACTCCTCATTTTCACAGGAACTTCAGGCCCTAGTCCTCCATCAATGAAGATGGAGTATGTGAAAACCCCCCACAACCTGCCTGCTTCTGCTTCCTGTTCTTAGGATGTGTGAGAAACTGAGTGGGACAGGAAGGTTAATGCAGAGAAACAAGCTTGTGTTTTTGGTTGTGATCACATCCTGGGGCAGAGCAAGGCTTCCTCTGCTTCACTTGACCCCTCCACTACCCCTGACTGTGTAGCCCTGTTGTTGGACGACTTTTCCTTCCCATTCCTTCCTCTCCTTTTCCTTCACTAGATGCATGTTGGTTGTGTGCAGTAAGGCATGGACTTTTGTCCTTGACACTAAGGAACAGACTCATGGAAAAATGCATTTCAGATATCACAAGTAAGTTGAGCAGTCACTTAGTTCACATGCCTAAGGTACTTGATTTCTATTCCTGTGGTGCACAAAATTGGAAAAAAATATTAATCCAGAATACTGTGGGAATGAGCAAGAGAATTTGCCTAGGCACATTTTCTCACACGTAAGTCACTGAACACACCTGGAACTTCCTATCTTGCATTCAAAACTTGCCATCCCCTTCCCAAGAGCTGTGTCAGGGTTTTAGCCTTTCCTCTTCCAGTTTTTATTGTTTTAAGATCTCCTTCTCACCTTTAAGCAAACATTTCCACATCCTGCTTAATGAAGACACGCCTTTGGAGATAATAACTGGAAATCATGGTTATTTTGTGTCATCAGTTTTAGTGTTTGATGTATCAGCTTATAAAGTTTAGAACACGATAGCAAAGAATAAATGCAATGGGCATAGGTAGTCATGTGTGAATTTTTAAATAAAATATTAGACTGATTTGTTCTAAAAAAGATTAATTTGTTCTGTGTTATGAGTGTTTTTATAGTTGCATGTATAATTGGTGAATTAGAAAACATGATTATTACCCTATAAAGTCAGTTTAGTAAAGGACATTTTAACCAAATAAGGCAGAGAACAAATGATCACTGAATATGCCAAGCATCACTAGCTTCCAAGCTCAATTCTTCTTTTGAAACAAGTTTAATTTACCCCATTTTTTTTTAAGTCAGAAAAAGTACCTCATAGTTACCAAAAGATAGAAAATTGGTTTGAACTCAGAAGTCTGTGGTGAGCTCTGATGGCACACCATATACCGATATTGACATCAGTATTCTTCAGAGTCAAGCATATAATTTACCATTAATTTAGTTTTTTTAATAATCCAGAAATATCAGAAATCATCAAAAAAGGTAAAATAATTTTAAAAAGACCAAATCGGGCCCACTGGGTGGCTCAGTGGTTAAGCCTCTGCCTTCGGCTCAGGTCATGATCACAGTATTGGGATCAAGCCCTATGTCAGGGACATCACTCTCTCTTCAGGTCCCCTGTGCTTGTGTTCCCTCTCTTGCTATCTCTCTCTGTCATACATAAATAAATAAAGTCTTTTAAAAAATAAAATTAAAAAAAAAGACCAATCCCTCTTAACTTTAGTAGTTGGGTGAAAATATTAATTTCAGACTAAAATGAATTTTATATTACATTTCCCCATCAGGACACAGTCTATAAAAATGTAATTTCTTACATAAGGTTAAATAAATTATGTCTTTTTTTTGTTACTTATTATTCATAGAGATATAGAGGTACAAAATTCTATATCTCCCACATCTCCTGAAGATAGTGGAGGTTCTACATGTTCATAAAACAATTCCCATGGTCAATTGCTTTCCCTAAGTATGTTTTCATTTTCCACTGGAGAATAAAAAAGGGCAAACATCACTTATTTTAATTAAGAAATAAGTCAGAAAAAATGTTTTATAAAAAAGGACACAAAATAGGCCTAGATTTCGGAGAACATTGACTGAGGGATTTTGGGCTTAATGTTGTCTTCACCTTTCAAGTATAATGAGGAGATTGAGCTATTGAAACCAATAAAGCTGGTACCCTAAGAATTAATGGAGTGAATTCGGCTCCACTCAGCAAGTTTGAAATGTTATCCATATTTGGGAAGATAGAATCTTCCATTTTATATTTTTTAAATATATCCAGTAGTTCTGCTAGTTTTATACAGCTCTGAAAGTCTTCTTGACTTACAGGAAGTGTGTTGCCACACCAACTTTATCCACAATGAGAAACACTATGAAGGAAAAGACTATCAATGGCGATAACACCTTGCTTTGTATGAGAGGGGAAAGGTAAATGCACACTAATGCAATAAAACCAAAAAGCAGTTATGTAATCTAACCTCTGTGCATTTGTCCTGCCATCAGAATCTCCTAACTCACTCTTTCAACACACACACACACACACACACACACACACACACCTCTCTTTAATTTAGAACTGGTAAATCTTCCAAAAGCCAACTCTCTTAAGTCCTGCAAAAAGCTTACTCCTAACAATTTACCTTAAACCTGAGATTGAAATAAGTCTAGCTCAGAGTTCAGTGCTATTTAGGCTGATGCCAGAAAAGAACCAGTAGCACCTCCGTTAAGAGATCAACAAAGGGGAAAGGAGTGATTGGAAATCAAAATTTGGACTATTTCTCTGAGTTTCAAATTCCTTATCTCCCAAGTATCACAATATCAGTATAAAAATTAAGTGATATAATGTATGTAATAAACAGTTTGGGTGATAGGGCAGGATTGTTCTTCAATAGATACTATTTGTTATCTCTATATTTGCTATCTCTCAAAATGGGTCTAGGTATTTCACATAACCCAACAGTATATAGCCTCACTGAAGCCTTCTGAATGTTGAACCAACCCCTTTATGTCCCTTACTTTTCAGTAGACTGAGTGAATCAGGAGTGAATTTAGATCACTGCTATGTTTACTTTTAAAGTTTTTTTCTCTTTTTGCATTATAATTGCATCGCCTTTTAGTAATGTCTATGTCCGTAACTGTCCCTAATGACTGACTAAATCAGAGATGTAGGTAAACCCTCCCTATTCATTTTCCTCTTTATATATAAAATAATATGTTAAATGGAAGTTTTAACTGAAGTTTTAGTTATGAAAAATGACTGAGAAACATGTCAGTTATGATTTACTACACTATAACTAAGTTTTCAATGAAAATACCTGAAAACTATTTATATAATACTTGGGATCCTCACCCAGAAACCTCTTTCTCAGATTACAGATAATAAAGGATCAAAAAAGTGTGGGGAGTTTAAGGGTTGACAGAGTTGGGATTTTGTAAGATTGCTGATCTGAGGATCTCACTGGTCCTTCCTACAAAGGCCGTGGGGAAGGTGGCATGATTAAGACATTATACCAAGACTAGTAAGAGGGGCTCCAGCTTGTTCCAGCAAGCTTTATATACATTCGCACCAGTGGAAGACACCAAGCTGAATCATGCCTGAACAAGACAAAGCATTCTTGGCAGCAGAGAATGGGGGCTGCAGCTGGAAAATAACTGCACTTCCAATGGGATCAGGCAGGTCGGAGTGCATGAATCCTAGGGACTGGGGGTGATACAAGCAGAAGGAAAATTAGTATGCAGTCAATGACACTTATCCAAGAAGATAGTCCTGTATAGCCAGAAGATTACAACAGTAAGAGGCTCCTGCAGGCAAAAGCTAAAGATAATCATAGTGGCCAGGCAACAGAAAGCTATCAGTCATATCATGGAAATTATATTCCAAGGAAACTAACAAGTTGTCTTCAAGAAGCCCATAAGAACCCTTCAAGAGAAACCACAGCTTTAAATATTTGCTGGGCGCAGGACACATGAAATCTACATGTAATAGTACCAGTCAAGGTGAAACTTAGTTGGCTTCCTTGTTTATCTTCCTTCCCTTCATACCAACCTGAGGGATTAGAAATAATATCTAGCAGTGGGGTTAAAACAGAGTGACAAGGACAGAGAATTATGGCCACGATTCACTTTTCTGATAGCCAGAAGCTCCACCCGAAGCTGACCTTAGCTGGCATAGGAATGGAAAGGCACATTTTCTTGAATAGAAATGAAAAGATCAGCTACTATATGTGAGTTGACACCTTAATTCACTGAGCAAATAAGACTATGTTTACAACTTAAAGTGACCAAATAATTTTTTAGTATCTAAAAATGTCTAGAAATTCATGGGCTCTTCATCAAGCTTTCAACCAGTGGTAAAGGATAATTTTCCTCTTCTGCACAGGTTTAAAAGGACAGTGGGAGACAAAAATAAATAATCTATTACATCTAATGAGTCCTAATATAGATTATGCATGCACATTTACTCTCCATCAGGATATAAAAAAAATCATTGATTTAAAAAAGCCTCCCATGTTAACTAAATAGAAATGTAGGTGATAGAGAGATAGATGATAGATAAATAGATAGATGATAGATAGATGATTAATAGACAGGGTGGAAATATATACATACACACATATGACTAGCAAGGGGGAGTACCTAAACATTCAAGACAGTGTATATGTAATGTACAAAGCCTGTTTGTATTTTTCTATTAACAGGCTCTCTTCGTCCCATGGATAATATATATGCCCAATCCTTTGAATAACTGCAGGGTTTTTTAGAGTTGTCCCACCTTGTTACATAAAGCATATTTTGTAGAGGTTATCAAAAGAAAAGTCTATTAATATTCCATTTCTTTCTTCCCTGGTTTTCCTGTTCCCACTGATCCTCTTCTTGGTACCTGAACCTGGACCTAATCATTGATCATTTTATGTACACTCTAACCACAGATCTAATTTCTGTCTATCTTACTCCAGTGCCACACCTGCCCTGTTAAACTGTCAAACCCTGATCACTTTCACCATTTGTTTCCTATTTATCAATTCCCTTGAGGCTGAATAAGGCTTGGGAATATTTCATCAGCTTGCTGATTGGCATCATTTCAGATGATTATTCAATCTCAGCTGCTCCCTCAATATTTCTTGGCAAGTTGTTTTTGCAAAACCTTAATCATATTCTTTGTTAAACTTGAAAAGTCTACTAACATCAAACTACCTTTTCATTTTAATAGCTGTTCTGTTTTTACTTTTCTGGGAAAAAATAAAGACCTTCATTTATGAATATACCCTTATCAATCTCGTATCTTCACCCATCTTTTTTTTTTTTTTTTTTTTTTTTTTTTTTTTTTTTTTCTTTTAAAATTAATTTTTTTTTTTTTTTTTTTTTTTTTTTAGGATTTTATTTATTTATTTGACAGACAGAGATCCAAAGTAGGCAGAGAGGCAGGCAGAGAGAGAGGAATAAGCAGGCTTCCTGATGAGCAGGGAGCCCCATGTGAGGCTTGGTCCCAGGACCCTGGGATCATGACTTAAGCTGAAGGCAGAGGCTTTAACCCACTGAGCTACCCAGGCACCCCATAAGATCAACTTTCTTTTTAAGGTGTATCATATTTTAATTCTCCCCCCATTCATTTCTTTCTTTCCTTAAATCAGTGCTTTTCATTTAGGGGTAGGAGAAGCAATTTTGTCCCCCCTAGGGGACATTTACAATAGTGTAGAGACATTTTTGATTTTCATGACTGGGGAGGCAGTGCTATTGGCATCTGGTATGGAGGGGCTAGAGATGCTGCTGAACATTTTAAAATGCACAGGACAAGGGCGCCTGGGTGGCTCAGTGGGTTAAAGCCTCTGCCTTCATCTCAGGTCATGATCTCGGGGTCCTGGGATCAAGCCCTGCATTGGGCTCTCTGTTCAGCGGGGAGCCTGCTTCCTCCTCTCTCTCTGCCTGCCTCTCTGCCTACTTGTGATTTCTATCTGTCAAATAAATAAATAATCTTTTAAAAAAATGCACAGGACAGCCAGTCCTACAACAAGGAATTATCATGTCTGAGAAGTCAACAGTGTTAATGTTGAGGAAACCTACTCTAAGGATATGAAGTCCATGAGACTTCTTCTAACACACAAACACATATAGACAGCAAGCACTCCTTAATAACATTTCCTATACAATTCTAAACCAATTCTCTTTTTTACGTCCAGACTTGTTAAAAAGCACTATATAGTTTATATATTTTCATTTTGTATATATAGGAATATTAGTTCCCAATGACAGCCTTTCAAAAATTTACTAAATATGGCCCAAAGTCCATGTTGTCTAACTACTCAATGATGATATTTGACATTAGAGAACGTTCTCTCTGCTTGAAACTCTCAGCTCATTTTCTCATGGTACAGCAAAAAAGGCATGGGCTTTGGAACTGACACATACCTTTTTAATCCTGGGTCTAAACTTCACTGCCTGGGTATACTGGTCAAGCTATTTAATCTCACAACTTCATGTTCCACATCCTACTCCTTTTGGATTCAGGCCATATGCAATTTGTTTTTATGTCTTTTCTTCTCCCAGTTCCCAACAACTCACTTGGCTGATACTGAAGGTTCGAGAAGTTGGAGAAATTACTGAATATCCTCTAGGTATGAATTCTATATTCCTATCCCCGTACTTTATTTTGACCTCCTTGATCTGTAGTTTCAAACTATGTCCAAGTAGCTCTAAAAGGTCACTTTGCTCCATTCTTCCTCAATTTATCCATTTCCTCTGTCAATTTCATAATATAACACATTATTGCCCTCACCTTGACTTTTGTCAACTACTGCAAAATGAATGAGCAGACGGCATGTGGTAAAATGGTTTAGACTTATTTTGAGTAACTCCGGAGGACAGAACCAAAACAAGCATTTCAATGTAAAAAGAAATTACTCCTACTTAAGCTGTTCAGAATGAAAATAGGAAGCATGTTAGAGTCGGTGATCATTCTATTTCTGCAAATAATGAGCAAAGGCTAACCTTTTTTCTTAGTAGGTTAGATTGAATGCCTGGAAGGAATCATGATCCATGGACCCAATGGAAGGCAACAGGGTTTAAGGTCCATTTGTCTTATTAGCTACATTCACCTTGAACAAATTTTTGACTTCTCTAAACCTCAGTTTCTCATCTGTTAAACCTTATGCAATTGATGTTAGATTTTGCATAACTGTATCGGGAAACATTTTGTAATATATAAAGCACTATGTTTTTAAGTTATTATGACTTTGAAGATTTATTTCCACTCTTGAATTCACTGTTTCAGTGATAAAAGTTATGTATTTATGCAAGTAGTAATAGATACAAATAGATATTTATCTACATACGTATATATTCATTTCCATTCTTATATCTTAGTAGAAGAAATACAGAGCACAGAAAATTAGCTGTTTTCTATCGAAAATATTATACTAGTAGTGAAAATAGCAAAAGTTTATTTTTCATTACTATGGAGCATTACATAAATATCAAATTTAGGCATGAAAAAGTCTCTCCTCAATTCACATATCCATTTTCATAATCTTAAATTAATATTATTATTGTTCTAAAGAAACCACTTCAAATTTCAGTCTCTTTGTATTATTTATTATTTTTGCTTATTTGTAACTCCCTACTCTGTTACATTTTAAATAATTCATTAAAATTATTATGTAAGTCTTATCTGATTTATTTATAAACTTAAAATAAACTTTAAATATTTTTCTAGAAAAAATAAGCATTAAAAGGAGCAGACAAGAATATTAATAAAGGAAACACCTTAACAAAAATTCATTTTTGACACTTCAACAATACTCTAAATTACAAAAAATATATATATATTTGAGAAATGAAGATTTTTCTCCTGTTTGCTGTTCTTTCCTACTCTCCCTTCCTGGTCTTCCTTACCAAATTGCAGGATCATTTGGCACCGTTTTATCATAATCTGTTGAGAAAAACAAGAACTCAGTTTCTATCTCAAGCTTGAGTTTTCCAGGATCTGCTGTTGCCACATCCCTTCTTGTTTGAGTTAATCACAAGGGTGGGGACACAGGCTATTCCCGACTTCAACAATTATTCCTTTTGCCTCATACCCATGGGACAACTGTTTATAGATAAAGTGATGATCTCCAGCTCCTTGAATGTGCTTCTCTGACCAACCTTGGGGGAAGAAAATGACAGGCCCAGGCATAGAGTGTTTGGAATCACTTGTTCTTTAAAATGCTTTCAAAAACTAAATAAGCATTGGATTTTCATAAGCTGTTTTAAAAAAAAATAGTTCATGTATCACAATCTTTTTTTTTTTAAGATTTTATGTATTTATTTGACAGAGAGAAAAATGACGAGAGAGGGAACATAAGCAGGGGAGTAGGAGAAGGAGAAGCAGGCCTCTGCCTGCGCAGGGAGCCCAATATGAGGCTCCATACCAGGGTCCTGGGATCATGACCTGAGCCAAACACAAACGCTTAATGACTGAGCCACCCAGGTGCCCCGCATCAGGGTCTTTATGAGAAAGATTTTTTTCAAGTGTTTTTAGGCCCCCCAAAATTTGTCCTCATTATTGTTATTATACATTTAAAAACACAAATTATTAAATCAATTACCCTCAAAATGGTGATATTTTAGTCTATGTCTCTCTGCTGCAGTTTCTATGTATTGTCTTGAAAATGCTTTTTCTAAGCATCTGAAATTAGAAAAGCAGGGTGGATTTAGCCAGCCTCTAAGCTTGAGCGGATTTCCAAAATCAGTTTGAGATGTCTCTTGCTCTAGGGAATTGAACTCAGATTGTTAAATCTGTCTTCCGACTTTGGTTATCCTTCTCATTTAATACTTTTCTGCATTTCCTTCCCTTTAGAAATTGTTCTGCTTATAGAAGGTGTTTCTAAACCCACCCTTATTTCTCTTGGCAGCCCATATTCATGTAGGGTTGATCTTTCCAAATATATATTTTAGCAATTTTTTGCTTTAGGTTCCCATGAAAGATTCCCGTGATTGAAAACAATGGGTGAATAAAAACACAGTTGTGGATCATTTTGCATATAGGTTAGACAAAACAAAATTTTTGCCAATAAATTGTTCTCTCAATTTTCATTTTGCTTCTAGGCTTAAAAACATCTAAAGTTTAGGCTCCCTTCATAAACACAGCTTATGTTTGTATAATTAAAGCAAACTAAGCCTGATGTGATTAAAATTTTGATGAAATGGATCTTATAAGTTCTCATCACAAGAAAAAACATTTTTGGAAAAAAATTATATTCACAGTAAAAGTTGTTTTAAAACAAGAAGTAGATCATGTATTGAAATTTACATGGCCATCAAAGGAAAGGATATTAACAGAAAATAACTCAGATTGACAAAATTAGTAATGTTAAAAGATTTATTTAGGGGTGCCTGGAAGTCTCAGTCAGTTAAGTGTCTGCCTTGGGCTTGGGTCGTGATCTCAAGTTCTGAGATCAAACCTGCTTAGGGCTCCCTGCTGCCACGAGTACCAGCTATACCTCCTTGCTGTCATCCCAGTCTTGCTGTTTTGGCTATTTTGGAATAAAGTGAGAAGTCTTGGGAATAGAAATTAATCTTTGTCAATGATTGTATCTTAAGATTTTAGGCAATTTATTTTCTACTTACAATCTATAATCTGTAAAAATGAAGAGTAATTGAGTACATTGGATTTAAGAGACAATCTGTCAGCATAGTGAAATAAGTCAAACAGAGAGAGTCAATTATCATGTGGTTTCACTTACTTGAGAAGCATAAGGAATAACATGGAAGACATTGGAAGATGGAGAGGAGAAGGCAGTTGGGGAAATCGGAGGGGGACACAAACCATGAGAGACTGTGGACTCTGAGAAACAAACTGAGGGTTTTGGAGGGTAGGAGAGTGGGAGTTGGGTGAGCCTGGTGGTGGATATTATGGAGGGCACGTATTGCATGGAGCCCTGGGGGTGGTGCATAAACAATGAATTTTGGAGCACTGAAAAAAAAATAAATTAAATTTAAAAAAAGAGAAAATGGATTTGTGCTTAAAATATGAAAAAAACTGACTTTATTTGACAAACAGTCATGCCATCTACATAGGGAATGCAAGCTCTAAGTATCCTCTGCATTGACTCTTAATTGAACAGTAAATCCATTCACAGAATCTTGTAAATCAGAAGGTATATTTCCCCCCCAAAAAACCTGCTGAGACAACTTCCTACCCATAACTCACACCTTTTAATTGACCCTTGGAAAATTCCATTGAAAAATGGTATTCAATGAAGTCATGCAACCCTCCTCAAATAATGTGTCCAATCTTTTTTTATTATTTTTATTTATTTATTTGACAGAGAGACACAGTGAGAGAGGGAACAGAAGCAAGAGGAGTGGGAGAGGGAGAGGCAGGCTTCCCACTGAGCAGGGAGCCCAAGGCAGGGCTCAATTCCGGGACCCTGGGATCTTGACCTGAGCCAAAGGCAGCCGCCCAATGACTAAGCCACCTAGGCACCCCAGTATGTCCAATCTTTATATCTAATGCCTACAACTAGCTTTCTTATGTTGATGAACTTAGTTTTAAATACAGTTGAAAATAACTTCCTTTACTTTTTTTTTTCTTTTTTAATCACTTATGGCATGGTTTTCAGATCTTGAAATATTGAAATATGCATCTCTTCCAAGGAAGTTACACAGTCTTCTCTGAAATTGCCACCAGTCTGAACTAAGTGTCCCTAGTGTGGCTTATCATAGAAACCCCTGGCAATCTCTAATCTAGCATTTGTCTTCTGTATTCCAATTTTATTTTTTTAAGTCGCATGACTCCACAACTATACCTTAACATCCTGGAAGAAAGGGTCTATATTAGTCAAGGTTCAGCCAGAGGAGTAGAAGCTATATGTTAATGGACTTATTGCAAATAATTGGCTTAGTTGAGTTTGGAGTCTGCTTAGTAAGTCCAAAGTTAGAAGGCAGGCCTTTAGGAAGAACAGGCCAGAACTCCAGGGCAGGAGCAGAAACCTCAGCTATAAGCAAAATACTTTCTTCAGGGAAAGCTCATTTCTGCTATTAAGAATTTCAACTGACAGGTGCTTGGGTGGCTCAGATGGTTAAGCATCTGACTTTGGCCAGATTGTGATCCCAGAGTCCTGGGATCAAGCCCTGCATCAGGCTCCCTGCTCTGCTTCTCCATCTCCTTCTACTGTTCCACCTGCTTATTCTCTCTCACTCTCTCTGTCAAATAAATAAATAAAATCTTAAAAAAAAATTCATCTGATATAATCAAGCCCACCAAGGTATCCAGGATAGCTTTCTTTACATAAAGTAAATTGATTGTAGACATCAATCACATGTATAAAACATCTTCACAGCAACCCCTAGTTTAGTGGGTTTTTTTTATTCTATTTTATTTCTTTTCAATGTTCCAGAATTCATTGTCTATGCACCACACTCAGTGGTCCATGCAATATGTGCCCTCCATAATATCCACCACCAGGCTCACCCAACTCCCACCCTCCTACCCTCCAAACCCTCAGTTTGTTTCTCAGAGTCTGCAGTCTCTCATGGCTTATCTCCTCCTCCGATTTCTCCCAACTCCCTTCTCCTCTCCATCTCCCAATGCCCTCTTTGTTATTCCCTATGTTCCACAAGTAAGTGAAACCATATGATAGTTTAGTGTTTGATTCAGTAACTGGGTACTATATCTTAGCCACACAGACAAAAAATTGACCATCACAGTTTCCCCCCCTCAACTCTCATAATAATAATAATAATAATAATAATAATAATAAATGTAAACATTCCAAAGAATAGAAACTTATAACTTACACCCATGTATTCCTCACCTATATTGGAAATGTGTTAAAATTTGACAAATCTGTTCTATATGTGTGTATGTCTATACATTTTTGAACTATTTGAAAATATATTGTAAACATCCTTACACTATATCGCTAAGACCTTTAGCATGCATCTCCTAAGAATGACATTCTTCCAAATACTGCAGTTGTATTACCCCCTCCTAAATAAATAACCAAGTCTTATAAAATTACCTAGTAATCATTTCGTATCCAAAATTTTATAATTGTTCTGTAATAATAAAGGAAAGAAGGAAGAAATTAAGGAATAAAACAATGAAGAAAGAAAGAAACAGGGAATTTTCCTCCCAAGATTTAAGGTCACGCAAAGGATGCGTGTGTCTAAAAAAACCCCTTGTGTTATACTCTCTGGAACTCTAAGTTCAGTGTTGGGTAAGTTCCTTTCCCTATCAATGCCAATTTGAAAGGGGTGTGACTGTTTATATTACTATTATTGATATTATGTTATCTATAACACTGGAAGTAATTTATATTTAATTCATAATTATATTTATGTTCAATTTTAAAAATACAAAATGACTGTTGAGTTGCTTAATAAGATTTGAAATTACTATTAAATAGTCCTTATGATGAAAGAGTCTAGGCAAATTTTGGCTAAGGAGAAATGGAAAAATAGGATAGAACAGAACAAAGAGCACATGTTTGAATTCTCTAGGCTGCTTCAACTCCTTTCCTCATTTAAACGTACTGTTCCAAAATCCTCACCATCTTTCCTGCCATGAGTTAGGAATCACTTAGTTTAATAATCCTCCATCTTGATGTACCAGCATTTTGTGGATGTATTTCTCGTAGGCATTCCTTTAAAGATAACAACTTTATGCATGACAACATTCCATTTTTCTTTCATCTGTTTAATTCCTCAAGATATTTGCCCTCTTCCCCAGGATATAAACCCAGTTTCAAGCAGGATTTGAGGAAGGATTACCTCAAAGAATGTTTTCTGAGACATTTAAAAATGATAGTTGATGACTTGAGTATTTGCTTAGCTATGTTGGTTCTCCAGCTGCGTAGAACATTCTGTTCCTAGGAGGTAGTTTTACTATATAGCAAGTGCTTAAGAAAATAGGAAAAAAAGTAAACATTCTAAATTAACCTTTTCTGACTTCAAATCAACCTCAGAATTTTGTGCCAGGATCCTAGGAGAAACAAATAAACTTGTATTTGTGTCCTTCACAATTTGAAGAGTTCACAGAATTTGTTAGATTTTCACATGGAGGCAAAAAGAAGCCCCACTCTGAGCTCTGGTCTAGGTTTTCCACAATAAATTGAAGACATGAAACATGGCCATTAGTGACATCACTATAGTGTAAAGGCCTGTCCAAGGGTAATAAATGCCACTGTATCTCCATCCCCAGAGTACATTGCCTCACAGCCTGCATTGGTCTGGATTTAGTGAGTCGTTTTGTCAGAACACAAGGGAAGAAAGCTTAAGAAATAGACGTGTAGGCAAGAAACGGAAAAAAAAAAAGACTTTCTTGATGGAACAGATCTGTAAGACAGTTGCATCAACCTGAGATATGTTATCCACCATTTTAATAACAGGTGTGTAAAGGGCTTAATATGGATCCCAAAGTTTCTAAATTCAGATCCTAGGCTAATATTAAGGAAATTACATTGGCTTTGATGATTTTTGACACATATTTCTCCATTCTTTTGCATTTTATATGCCCTTTGATCTTCAGAATGAACTCCAACTAAAGCCTTTTAAGGCAAATACGCCATACATAGAATTTGGATTTCTTTTTAGTTTGGAAATAAAGTGTCCAAAGGATTTTATGGCTTTACAAAAGAGCTACATCTCCCAATTTTAGGTCTAGCATAATCCACTGATTGGTTGTCCTCACACTAATGAACAAGAATAACTTCAGGCACATGCAGTATGTTAACTCCTAAACCCCTTTGGTTAATAGTTTCGTGTCCACTCCTTTTTGTTTTTTATGAGGAGTTTGTGTTGTGTCCAGGTGCAGTTCTTTTTTTTTTTTTTTTTAAGATTTTATTTATTTATTTGACAGACAGAGATCACAAGCAGGCAGAGAGAGAGGAGGAAGCAGACTCCCCGCCGAGCAGAGAGCCCGATGTGGGGCTCGATCCCAAGACTGTGAGATCATGACCTGAGCTGAAGGCAGAGGCTTAACCCACTGAGCCACCCAGGTGCCCCCCCTTTTTTTTTTAAGATTTTATTTATTTGACAGGCAGAGACCACAAGTAGGCAGAGAGGCAGGCAGAGAGAGAGGAGGAAGCAAAGGTGCAGTTGTTCTTATTGTTGTTGTTGTGTGTGTGAGAGTTTGTTTTGTTTCGAGAGTTTTATTCAAACTTATTAAGAGTCTGAATAAAAAATGTCTTATTTACCATACACAGTGGAGCAATTTGAAATAAGATCTATTTTAACCCTATGCATCCTGGTAATAATAATTGTCTTTATGCTTCCCATTAAAGCTATTCCATCTTATCTAACACTTATGTTTCACTGGGCCACCAGAAAAAACATGTTATGATACTGTGAAACCATACCTCTGTGTGTGTGTGTGTTTCTATTGAGAAAAAAATGTGGAGTCAGTGAATATTGTAATGAAAAAAATAATTGGTACCAAGTACCATCTTACAAATTCCACTACTTATGCCATTCATGGCCAAGAAGAGATTCTTTTGCCATGAAGAACTATATCACAGAAAGCAAAAGCTGAAAAGTAGGAACAAAGATCTAATAAAAATATTAAAAAGCTCATAATTTGGATTATATACATATAGGCTGGGTAAAATAGCTATGCCATAAATCACTAGGTTTACAGCCATTAATATAAGGTGAAAACATTGCAGCAGTAATAATTTGATCTCTAGAAGTAGTTCTGCTAAACTCTAAGTGCTGATGTTCTCCTGGCCCCCTGATCTGTTTCACTTTCTCTTTCTGGATCTAGTCTCATGCCTTTAAATATTGTCTACCTATATGACCTACATTAATAACATCCTTCTCCTCTTATCTGAACTCCAGAAGGAGACATCACCTATTTATGTGACATTTAGAATTAATCCTAACAAGTAGATAAACTTAACCATACAAAGTCTTCATCAACTTACCCTTGATGTGATCAATGACATCATCAACTGCCCAGTAATTTACCCAAAATCTTAGGAGTTATTTTCCATTCCTCATTCTCCTTCATTCTCCCTATCCATTTATAGGCAAATCTTCAAGCACTTTTACTAAGTATATGTAATGTCTCTGCTATTCACTGCTGTCATTGTAATACCAAGTCCAAGCCTCCATTCTGCGTTCATGGACAACCACCATACTGGGTTCCTGCTCTCAAATCCATTTGCCCAGATGCAAACAGCATGATCTTCCAAAAATTCACTTTCAAATTTATGGTATTCTCTTGCCTGAAACCTTCCCATAATTTTCTCTTCCACTTACAGTAAAATTTACGTCTTTTACAATGGCCACAATCTTATAGGATCTGGCCCCTGCCTAACTCTCTGAATATACACTCTACTAATTATAAGTTTCTCACTACAACCACATTGGCTTTCTAGTTTTGCAAGCTTATCAAGTTGGCTTCTATCTAAGGGTTTTGCACATTTTGTGCAAAATACAGCTCAGGAGAGTTGTATTCTCTCCTGAACCCCATATTGTTGGTTTCATCTTGACATTAAAATTTTAGTTTAAATAAGACTCCCTCATTATAACCTGCTTTATTCATACAGTTTGAAGAAACCCCAGTGACTGCTTTTAAATTATGTTGCTCTATCATATTGCCTGCCACCACTTAAAAATATTTTGTTTATTTTGTATCCCTATGAATGGAATAGCATATTTCCCTTTTCTTTTGCTAATCTAATATGCTCAGTAATCCATGAATGTCAGATACAGAAAGTATTTAAAGAACCTAAGCTTCAGTTTCCTCACATGTAAAAAATGAGGAAAACTATCTTTAACTATCTCACTGGATTGTTATGTGAATCAAGTCAGGTTATAAAGATGAAAATGTTAAACAGAAAAAAATGCTATCCAATGGAAAAAGTATTATCATAAGTTACAAATCTGGATACCATCACAGATCATGGGAAATCTTTCCTATTGGAATATTTTACAGTAAACTCTGAACTATACAACTCTATGCACCATTATCACTTAATATTTATTCCAACTGCTACATATATTGCTATATGAAATAGTTTTTGTTACTCCCATAATCAGTTAGTCCCAAGTCAATGCTTAGTATCACCACTCAAATGATAACACTTAAAGATACTGGATTGCTTAAAGATATTCCATAATATATGATAATTCTGAAAAATAAGATATTCAAGAACTGGCTCCCTTATGTTTTCTTTCTCAAACATGTCTTCACAATCACCCATCACACTGATAAAAAATACTCAGTTCCAACAGAAAGCACATAGAGACACTGCAGTCTCTAAGCTCTATCATCTCCATCTACAAAAATGCACAAAAACAACAAATAAAAAACACTGAAAATAGTAAAGCTATTGTGTAAGCAGCAGAATAATGACTTCTAAAATGAAGCCTAGACCATTAAACTGTCATCTTTTTTCAGATGTCTCCTATTCTAGCATAGATTGAACATTCCAGGAAAATCAGCATTTGTTCTTAACATTGATTTTCATTAATTGGAATTCCAAGAGTGTTAAACAGCTGCCAGTCAACAGATAAATCTACAGACTATAAAGATGTCAATGACCAAAAAAAAAACAAAAAAAAAACCTGCTATTAACATGAGAGTACTGAAATGTATTAAATACGTTGAAGAATAAGACAGAAATAGTACAAATAGTAGATGATTACCATATTCAGCCTTCTGGCAAGGGATGACCTCAGACTACCTAGTGACATCTGTGTAGAAGGAAAATACACACACACACACACACACACATTATTTTGCAATCACATCGGGTATCTTTATTTAGAGGACCTTATCAAACATACTTAGAAGTGAAGAACCAAAATATTTCCTGCTGTGTTCTTCATTTTAGTTTCTAGAATTACACCAAGATTACCCTGAATTTTTAAATTCACACAATTTATTTTCTCTACACCATACAAATCACTTTCATAAAAAGCTAATAACAACAACAACAAAATTGGCACCGCTGTACAGCTGAGCTGAGCCCTTAGTGAGTGACGAGTATAAATCAGCAGAGACACTAGGCAGAGCAGCATTACAAGCACAGAGCACGTGCTGAATTTACACGCCTTGATTCTATTCCTGCTACTTCTAGTTCCAGTTTGAAAGAGCTGAAAGTCCTACAGTTGTGCCAGTATTTATTTTGGTGGTCACTAATCAAATGGAATTAACAAGGAAAATGAAAAAAGGGTTTTGTTTTTGTTGTGTTTTTTTTTTTTAGATACTATTCATTGGCCAGATTGTTCAGACTTAAGAGGATTAATTATATATTTTTTAACAGCATTGAATATTTTAACTTTGTTTTGGTTTAGGCAAGTGGCAAGTAAATTCCCAAACCCTAACTATTAGTGAAGTTTTTGTTAGGGAATCCAAAACTTTAGAGATTAAACAAGCTATGGAATGTATAGAGAAAAACAAAACAAAACAAAAAAAGCCCAGTGGAAAACTTAGCTCTATATTATAATACGTTAATTGTAAAAATATCTTCAACTATTCTCCTCCTAGTATTCATATCTCTTACAATGTTTTCAAAATTTTTCCCATTAAGTGGTAGAGTCTATACATCCAGCTTTTGAAAATTTACTGCTTTGTGACTTGTTCTGTCCAAGCTCGAGGCCCTGTACATAATTCTGCTCACTCTTTTAAACTTCTCTTATGCCATGTGAAAAATCTAGACTAACATGCTAGAGAATAAGAGACCGAGAAGCAGGTGACCTTATTGTCCCTAACCAATACCATCCTAGACCGGCCGGCAGCCAGCCAGCCTCTGAGCACATGATACAGTCCAGCCAAGACTGGCAGAACTGCTTCCCTATCTTACAGCTAAATTCAGGTGCCTGAGTACAGCTAAGACCAGAAATTCCCAAATGACCCAAGATTCATGAGCAACAATCAATGCTTTTCATGTGTTTTATTGTTCAGCCTTATTATGTCAATGAATAACTGATTCGTAAGAAAACACTTCTGAGAGCTGTAAAATATATCTGCTCTGCAGTCTTCTGGCTCTTTTGGGAGGCAGCCCCCGAACTGTTACGGGGTATACTTCTGAGAACTAATGTAAGTTGAGTCTAGCTATTTCATTCTTATATCCACAAAGATAACTAAGGACCAGCACAGTGTCAAATACAAAATAAGTACTTAACTATCTATTACATGCATTAACTAATATATTTCTAAGCAAGCCCCAAATACTTTAAAGTGTATTCAAAAAGCTAGAATCAGCCAAATCCCTATCTACTTTAAGGAAAGGGACATAACTAGTCTTTGCATTTGCCGACTGAGAGGGCTGGTATCAAAAATAGAAATTTTTTAAGGCTACAAAATGGGATCGCAAGGCCCTAAGAGATAAGGCAAGCTAAACTCTAAGGGCAGAGATGAGCTCTAAATCAAGGAGAGCAAACAGCTGGAAGCAGTTTTATGAATAACAAGAATTTCTAAAGTAGGTGAAGTGAGGGAAGAAGAAAAGGGAGGGATGGTGCAGGGCAAGAAGCAAGGAGGCAAGATTCCTGGTGTCCCCCCTCCCCCAAATATCAGCTTATATTTCCAGCTTTCCTTTAGGGCCCAACAAGTTTGTTGTGTGTGTTAGGTTTTGGCTTCATTAAGGAGCAAAAGTCATAACAAATGATGAGGTATTTGATACTGTGGTGTGGCTCACATATATCCCTTTTTAAAACTGAGGTGCTTAATTTCCATATGCCTGGAGCTTTGTGTACCAACAACCCAAAGCCCACTCCAGGAACTGCCCTCAGCCAGGCAGAGCTGCCTTGTTCTTCCTCATTGCAGAGAAAGCACACACACACATGGACTAGTCAATGCAGGGGTATAAAGACCTGGTCCCTTTGACTCAATTAAGAACATCTATGAAGGGTCATCACAAGACCTGAAGCTCTGCAGGGACTGGCTGAGGCTTGTGCTTATCACTGGTCCACTCTTCCTATTCCCACTCTCTCCACTTCCTTCTGAGTATAGTTCCTAAGAGCATGCCACAGTAAACCAAGTAAACATGAATCCACATCTCTATGTTGAGTTCATAGAACATGAGAAAGACAACCTCCAGTGCCAAGAGTGGGCTTAGAGAACAGAGTTTAGATGGGAAGGTTAGAGCTGTGTCATTGGCTACCTGGCTGGTAGATGGAGTATAGTAGCCCCTAGGAGGTAAAGGTGCTGTAGCTACCAAACTTTTCTTGGCAGACAAGAATGAGTGCAGTGCTGAGTGCAAGATCTCAGGCATTTGAGAGCTGATAGGAGGTAATAATTACAAGGATCATGGAATCAGCTGGCTTTTGCTGAGGGCTCACAACATTTTAGAAAAACTGCAGTGAAAGGCTGAGGTGATTAATCACCAGATGCAGGCTCAGTGTGGAATTCAGAGGGCATCTCAGCAGCTCATAAAAAGATTCTCATCTCCTATTGCCATAAGGCAGAAAAAGCTGAGTATCAGGCCCATAGATTGATTATAAAATTATAATGTAAGCAGAGCTCTGGGGAAGGTGGAGTTCTCAAGATCAGCAACTCTGGGAAGCCCTGTCAGGGTTCTCATTCAAAAAAGTAAAATTCTGCAACTTGATATGGGGGTAGGAGGACAAGGCCTAGAAAACCTTGAATCTCCAGTTTAAGCAGAAGAGAATTCTACAGAAAGGCCACATTCTTCCCACTTGAAGTCTAGCTAAACCCCTTGCAATGGAATCACGGCCATATTCATTTATTTCTAGTTTATCTTTGGTCAGTTTTGTGCTGTAACAGCAGAGCTGAGTAGTTGAAGGAGAATCTGTGTGGCTTAAAACATTGGCTATCTGGCCCTTTAAGAAAAAGTCTGCCAGTCCCTGGTCTAGAGGATTTTGACAAATATGCTATTACATCCCCTCCCCCATACTTGAAGAAAAATAAAGTCTAGGTCCAGTAGTGACTCACCGGGGTCCACTGGTGAATGGACTCACCCAAGGGTAATTTCTTTGGTGGCAAAATGTATAATGGAAATGATCATGTTGATGGTTGGCTAAAGTAGGATACTACTTTCCTTTAAGATAAAATCTAGCATAGTGAGGACACTCAGATGAAAACTTTTAAAACTGCCTACAATACCTGTCTGGCCAAGAGATTAAATTAAAAAAATATTACATCTTAGGAAGAACAAATATTATTGAAAAATTTTTTTAATATATCCATATCATCAAATTGTCATCTGTAAAATCTGGAAACATCCTTGTGAACGAGCAGACTATTGTAAATTCAAAGTGGTGACAGTCCCCATTGCAGCCGGATATATTTTCTGCCCAGCATATTTTCTTGGCCAGAGCAGACTCATATGGTCTCAGATATATCTTACCCATGAAGTATAGTGAGTGTCTTTTTTTGATTCCTAAGAAGAGGTGGAATAAGATACAATTATATTCATATGGGATGGGCTGCAATATATGTTTAGTTTTTCTTTTAGGGCTTGTTGACAACCCCATCCTGTATCATAATTGAATCTGAAAGTATTTATACTGTCAGCACATTCCACAGAACATCACGTTGATCCACTGTATTGGTGACGTCATATGAGTCAGATTAGATAAGCAAGAAGTGGGAAGTTTCTTGAAAGCCTTGATAAGATGCCTGTGCTCCAGAAAGTAGAAGATAAAAGCTACAATGATAAAGGATATCACCATGTCAATGAAGGTTTATGGGACCAGTGATCTGGGGTATACTGGAATATACCCATCAAAATAATAGATTATTGTATTTTTAATCTCCCATAATTGAAAAGAAAACACAGATTGGGGAAAAATATTTCAAAACACATATGTAATAGAGAACTGGTATCAAGAATTTCTGAAAACCTTCATGATTAATAACTATAACATATTTGAAAATGGACAAAATATTAGAAAAAAACACTTTATCCATATTACACATGTATCAATACTTAATGTTATTTATTAGGGAAATGTGGTTAAAAGCACAATGAAATTGTACTAAGCACCCTTGTGAATGGCTTTAAAGTCAAACTATGAGTATCAGGTTATAGTGAGGTTATTGACCCGTTAGAACTCTAATACAATGCTGGTAATAATGTAAAATATACAGCTACTTTGGGAAATAGTTTGGTAGTTTCTTACAAAGTTAAACATCCAGTCACCACACAGCCCAGAAATCCCCCTTCTAGGTAGATCTGAAAGAGAAATGAAAACATATGTTTGTGTAAATACTTTTACACAGGTGTTCAAAAGTTTTATTTCATAAACCAAACTAAAACTAAATCCAAATGCCCATCAGCTGGGAAAAGGTATACAAATGATTGTTTACAATAGAATCCAAAACAGCTCAGTAGCACTGAAGAATTGCAAAGGTATCATACTAATTGAAATAAACTACAAATGGCAACAAAATTATGATTCCATTTATATGAAATTCTGGGAAAGGCAAAACTTTGTGAACAGAAAATGGTTGCTAAAAGTTGGATATAGAGAAAAGATTGACCACAAAGTAACATGATAGAATTTTGGGGGGTGACGTAATTTTTCTCTTGACCATGGTGATGATTTCCTGACTGCATGTATTTGTCAGAATTCATAAAACTGTGTAACTCAAAGGGGTGAATTTGACTGTGGGTAAATTACATTTCAATAAACCTGACAAAAATATAATTCAGTAACCCAAGAAGAACTTAGGACAATTTCTGGCATATAGTAAGCATATAAGAAATACTAGCTGCAGTTGTTACTATTATCATTATTACTAAAATGATGAAAACATTTTTGAGAAATTACTATCTATAATTTTTAAAGTGTAAGAGTGATACAACTCATTCAATCTCATCAAGTATTTAAGTGGTCAAGTAAATAATTCTATAAGATCACAAACTAAATAGCAAGTTTGCATTAAGAAATAAAAACTGAAGCATTATACACTTCTGTGTTTACAGCATTCTATCTAAATTTCTAAAACAGATTAAAAGTGTTTGTGTCTACATTTTTACTCATGCAATATTTACCAACCATTTATTATGCATTAATCCTTTGTTGTGCACTGGGGATCTACTGGTTTAAAAAAAATACCAATAACCTTTACCCTTATGTAATCTAGTGTTTTGCATAATAAAAATCACATAAAAATTGTAAAGTCAAAAATATTTAGAAAAAGTATGAAAGTTATACTGAATACTGAATAGAAATGTATGTGTATAGTCTTCAAAGAAGAATGTTTCTGTGCTATGTGGTTGATAGAAGTCAAGTCAAATAGAGCACTTGAGGATAAAGTATGCACACAACACTATTACCTAAAGTTAAAGTTTGGGGAAAAAAATAACAAAAAAGCCTAATGGGCAGTTGTGATGTAAAACTATATTTGAATGAAGGATGTCTCAGTTACTATTGTTATATAACAAATCATTTCAAACTTTGCTGTGTTAAACACACACACACACACAATTTTACTGGTATCATAGACTCTGGGGTTCAGGGTGGCTTGTCTCAGCTCCACTATCTAGGGTTCCACCTGGGAACTTTAGAAAGTTCCTGGAGTCTGGGATCATCTTGAAGTATTTTTATTCACATATAGTGGCTGATGCTGCTTGTTGGCTAAGCTTTCTGCTGGGCTACTGGTTGGACACCTGCAAGTGTCCCCTTCATGTTTGATGAATGTTAAGACTCATTTGGATTCTTCCCAGCATGGTGACTTAGAGAAAATATCCCAAGAGAACAAGGTAAAAAGACATAGTATCTTTATAATCAAACTTTGGGAATATCATGACATCATTCAGTCATATTTTATTGGTTGAAGAAGTTACAGAGGTCTATCAATTGCTATGTGAAGGGTGGACAAGGCACATACCCACTCCATACAATGAAAGGAATATCAAGACCTCATTGAGAAGGATGTGTCATTTGGGAAAATGCTACCTGCTACAAAAAGTGCAAGTCTTTACCATAAGATTATATAAATATGAATATAAAGAGCACTTGGTGATTTCCCATTTGGAAATACAGTAATCGACATCAGAGTCAAGTAAAGAGCATCTTTGCTTTTTAACATTTAGAACCCCAGTGCATGCAGGAGCCTCACAAATTATTTCCATTCTATAGAAAAGTGTCCTATTAATATTTTAGGTCATAGAAGCAAAACTCATTTATAGCTAGCTAGAAATGTACTACTTAGCATATACTGATTCACAGCATTTATTGAGTGTTTTTCATGTGCTGAGTACTAACTATAAATATTAAAGCATCATGTTTTCCATAAAAACTATTTTATTAAAACTCTCAGATTTTAGTATTTTTTTAAATTTTCTTTAACAAATAAAACATTTTCTCAGCTTATAAAATGTTAGTTGGATGTTTGCCAGTTTGATTACTATTAAGGAAATCCAACTAGACTAATACGCCTTTTGGGGAATGGGCTGAGATGAGGAACTTAATGCATTTCTTACTATTATTGTTTCCCTGACAACACGGTTCTATGAGGTGAATTTAAAGTCACAGAATATCAGTTTATAGTGATTAACAAATACAACCCTCCCCAAACCAAAGAGGTTAAAGCCTGGAATAAGAGTATTATATGTCTCCAAGCACAATACACCCCAATGTGTAGACAGCACACTATTACAGCAGTAACATAAGAACATCAAATGTCTTTTTACCAGTATCTTCTCTTGAGGTTATGTACCCATTACTTTTTCTCTTGAAGACCCAATAGTTTGGCAGAGAATGGTAATTACCCACAAAATCTGTTTTATATTCCTGAGTGGAAGGAGAGCAAGGAGTATGAGTGTTTCTGGTTGATAGGATGCGGGTGAAAATAATTTAAGTCATTTCATTAAAGAACCTTATTCCTTTTTTTGAATTCTAGGTTCAGGGGATCACCAGAGGTCCTCAAGACAACAGAAGACTTCAAGACATTTGGCAACAATGAAAGATAAATGGACCCTTGACCATCCTGAATCACTACTGGAAAGAACACTATTAAGGGCTGAATATCTGCAATGAACTTGATGGAGTAAGGATAAATTCTACTCCCTGCTGAGATGTGGGCAATTAACTTTTACAGCAATTAGCCTACCTTGATAATATAACTGGTATTGTGGGGCAGAAGGTAATGTTTGAAAAGATTTCTTATCCGTATCTCTGTGCAGCAACCGAAGAACAAAATCATTAATTATATGTGAGGAGAGAGTTTGAGATTAAAACAAACAAACAAACAAACAAACAAAAATGGCAATGTAGTAGATTAGTTTTTGCACCATGCAAGATCCTGTCAGTCCTAGCAGATTTATCTACTCACCTTTTCTCAGACTGAGGCCCTTCGCTATTTCCTGTTGAATAGGCATAATGATAATTCATGATTTCCCTAGTCCAGACTACTGCCACTGCTTTACCAACACTAGAAAATGGGGTAACCCTTGATCTCCGTGTTGGTTGAGATGCACAGACTGCTGCCTTCACAATGACAAGACTGGACCCAAAGACTATCTGCTTCTTCTGACTGCCCAGAAAAGCCAGATTGCACAGCCTGGAAGTATGGACAAGTCAATGCTTTGTAGGGCACAAGTTGATCAATGAAAAACAAGACACTGGATTTTCTTAATAAACAAGATCTAAAAAAGGCAAATGTGAAAAACAGTTTGGTTAGAACAGGTAAATGTTTCACTATAAAACACCCTCATTTTCTTACATATAAATTGGTTGATTTGGACAAATGACCCTAACATATAAAATCAGTTTCTCAGTGAATGGGGCACCTGGGTGGCTCAGTCAGGTAAGGGTCCCGTGCTTGGCTTTGGTTCTGGTTGTGATCTAAGGATCCTGGAATCCAGCCCCATGTGCAGCTCTTGCTAAGTACAGAATCTGCTTGAGACTCTCTCTCTCTCTCTCTTTGCCCCCTCCCCCAACCCCTGCCCTGCGCTCTTACTCTCTTTCTCTCTCAAATAAATAAATTAATTAATTTAAAAAAAATTAATCACTCAGTGAATAAAAAGGCCAATTTTCTCATGAATAAGTACTTTGAAGCTAGAAATAATGTGAATACTTTCAAGATGAAATGGACAGGTGTAGTTTAATAATTTTGGTAAATATTTGAATTCTGTGCTTTTAAATCACCATTGAAACTTTGAATCCACATTTTGACTTAATCCTGGAAGGTTTAAAAAACAAATTATGACCTAGGAAAGTTGAAATTATAAAGAAGCTATTGTGTATAAGGCAAATAAATGGAACATTACTTTTGTCCAATACAGAATTTTTTGAAGCATTCTAGTTTATTCAAATAAAGCACAGCTGAATGATGATCAGTGTTATTCATGTATGTGTTTGTGTATCTTCAATCGGACCAGAACTTTGTCTGGTAAATATTCACAAAAAAATGTCCCCTAAGCTTCAAATAAATTATCTGTTTAGATGTTTGCTTTTACTCTAAGACTTTTCAGGAGCACTTAAATTTAGAGACTGTCACTAATATTTTTTTAGATCTTAACATTATATCAGGTACTCTGAAATCAATAAAGTTTAGTGAAATTAATTTAAGAAGATTAATATTTAAAGCTGGAAATAAGTAACTCAAAGAAGTATGGAAGATATCATAAGGATAGTTCATTGATTCATCAGCATTTTTAAATTTTGTTGTACCAAAAATCTTTCAGAAAAAAATGTGTAGGGAGATAACACATAGAACACATTGAAGAACATAATATAATGATTCTGAAATATAATTTTGACTTGTAAAATGACGCTCATCTATGTAACAAACTTTCATGGGAATAGGATCACTTGAGGATAAAAAAATATTGGATTGCTGCACAGCCATAAATTATAAATTCCAAACAGTTTAACAGATTCAGCATAAAAAGCGGAAAATGCAAACTCAAAAGTTTAAAATGTAAATATGTTGCCCAAAACCATTAAAAAATCAGTTTACATGATACTTTCAAAACTGTTTTTAAAAAAGACTGTTAAGTAGATGGTATCGCTTACCCTTTGAAGCTAGTTCCCAAAAAGAGGTTGTCCTTCTATTCACTATGAAAATAAAAATACAAATGCAAGTGTTTTTTCATATTATTGTTTAGAGTTGTCCCTTGTTTACACTATTTCTACCTAGTGAGTAATTATAAGGTTTTCTGTATAAAGCTGTTGTTGCAGGGGAATCTCTTTCTGACTGGCAATCACGCTACTGTGGAAGAATTCATCTCTGAGAACTGTATTAGTAGGATTTAGTAAGTAGGAATTTTTCTGGCCATGAGATAATCAATGAGGCTCTATGAGCTGCTGAGTATGATATCATTTTGGAAATATTTGCCCCATGATTGTTATTGAGTAATTTTATAATCTGATTTTGGGACAGATCACCAACATACTACTTCTACTCATTTATTTTTGCAAGATTTAGTTATAGAACCCTTGTTCTGTACAGTGTTGCATGCTTAGTAGGTGTGTATCAAAGCCCAATCTTGCCCAATCACAAAGGCACTGGAGGAAATTCCAAGATTATTGATATACCCAAGACTAACCCTTCTCTCTATACCTTTGCCTCTTCCTCTCTTAGTTCAAAAATCCTATATCAGTGGTCTAGGATTGTGGCAGAAGTTTCAGACATATACATTCCATTTTAAATATAATTTTCTTTGAAGTCTCTGTATAAATCTACCCCCACTGGAACTCTTTCTCAACCTCCCTTGAACTCAAATTCCATTGACTCTTCCTACTTCATCTTTACCCAGCTGTTCCTTCTTTTTATTCTACATCATACCACACTTAGATCTTCACGAACCAATCTTTTGATTACTTTCATAGAAATCTCTTTGAAGGGGCGCCTGAGTGGCTCAGTCATTAAGCATTTGCTTTCGGCCCAGGTCATGATCCCAGGGTCCTGGGATCGAGCCCCACCTTGGGTTCCCTGCTTGGCAGGAAGCCTGCTTTCCCTCTCCCACTTCCCCTGCTTGTGTTCCTGTTCTCACTGTCTCTCTCTCTCTCTCTCTCTCTGTCAAATAAATAAATAAAATCTTAAAAAAAAAAAAGAAAGAAAGAAAGAAGAAATCTCTTTGAATTCTTCTATTACGACAAAGTCTGGCGAAAACCTAAATTGTCACTTCACTTTGCTTGTACCTGTAAAGCTAAATGTTGCATATTGATTGGCACGACTGTCAAGTTACATACTTCAATCTTAACACAGTTCAGATAGACTGATAATACTGTTTTTCTGCTTGGAGTGAAGAGCACCCTCAGATGTATCTTGTTATCCAAAATAATTCTCTCCTTAGAATCTCATTTCTCCTTCTCCTTCTCATTCCTTATAGGCCAACCACATCTATTTAATGATCTAATCCAGAAATATAGGTGTCACCCATTACTGCATTGCCTTTCCTGCCTGTTAACTGCTATAATCATGAGGTCAAATCTACTCTGGTAGATATCTACTTTTCCACAACTCTACTGTTACCTCCTTGTCAAGCCACCCTCATCTTTTGTACAAATCATTGGAACAGACTCTTTAACTCACCTCCCTGCTTTCAACCTTTCTCTTTGCCCAAACATCCTATACATGGAAACCTAAGTGACTTCAAAAGTGCAAATCTGATCATTATTCTCTTTTGCTTAAAATTCTTCAATGGTTTCCCATTCTGTTTAGGAAAATGCCAGATCTCATTACAACTTACAGGCACTCTATCATTTGGCTATGCATATTTATCCAGTATCATTTCTTATTACTCCTTTCCCCTTTTGCAATCTATATCTGGAAATACTGTATTTTTTATACTTTTATTTAACTTCTTGGACAATATCTTACATACAATCTCTTGCTTCTAGAATTTTCCTTTAGTTTTCTCTTTGCCTAAAAAAGTGCTTTTTTTCTTCTCTAAGTCCTATTTACCCTTCAGATTTGTGAAGGCTTTCTTGAAGCACATGGACTTCTTATTACACCAAACATACTTTATTATAAACTGTTGTTCACTAGCCATGCTCTCCACTAGACTATGGTTTTATGAAGGCAGGGTCTTTCTATTTTGGCCTCTGTTTTCTAGCACCCATCTAACACTCCTAGCAAATATGGTAAAAAAATCAATGATCAAGTTCTTAGGAGGAATGTCTGTTAGCATGACTAAAGAAAAATGTTAAGTTTTAACACTGGCAGTAAAATAAAAGGAGTTAGAGCCCACAAATAAAGAATTAGGAACAATGAGAGAATACTAATAAGAACAGTTTGCCAACAAAGTTGACAACATAGAACAGAGTCATTTCTTGAAAATATAATTTATCAAAATTAACAAGAAGACAGAAAATATGAGTGTCTTAATTAAGGGAGTTGAATTTGTTACCATAAAGAAAAAAGCTGAGATAGACGGAATCAACCGGTAAAACTAACACTGAAGAAATAAAATCAAAGTTACATACTCTTTTTCAAAAAACAGCAGGAGGGATAACATTTAACTCATTTTATGAGACCAGCCTATTATTAGTATCAAAAACTGAAAAAGACCTTAAAAGACAGACAGAAAGAAAGAAAGAAAGAAAGAATAAAAAATAAATAAATAAAAAGAGAAGAAAAGGAAAGAAAAAAGAAAAGAGAAAGTTGCAGACCAATATTAACCATAATCATCATTATGGGCTGAATTGTGTCCCTTCCAAAAGATATGTCAGAGTTCTAAATCCTGATTAAATGGATGCCAAGGGCATTATTGGGTGGGTGGTGAGCCAAAATATCATATACTGCATGATTTCATTAATATCACATTCTTGAGGGGCGCCTGGGTTGCTCAGTCATTAAGTATTTGCCTTCAGCTCAGGTCATGATCCAGGGTCCTGGAATAGAACCCCACATCCAGGGGTCTCCCTGCTCCATGGGAAGCCTGCTTCTCCCTTCTCCCACTCCCCCTGCTTGTGTTCTCTCTCTCTTGCTGTGTCTCTCTCTGTCAAATAAAAAAGAAAAACAACTTTAATATCACATTCTTAAAATGAAAAATTATAGAAACAGAACACATTTTTGGTTTCCAAGAGCTATTGGAGTTTGAAGAGGATGGGTGTGATTATATAAAGAGGTAGCACTAGGTAGATATTTACGGTATTTTGGTTGTGGTGGTGGCTATGCCAACCTAAGTTGGCATATGTTAAGTTAGAAAATGATAAAACTAAGTTAGAAAATGATAAAACTAAGTATACATATTATATTAATGTCAATTTCCTGGTTTTGACATTTTATTATATTTATTTAAGATGTAGTTTTTGGGAGAAACATGGTGAACAGTACATGGAACTAATCTGTACTACTTTTGTAATTTTTCATGATTCTATATTTCACAATTTAAAAAAAACAGTTAAAAGTAATATTGTGAAGAATGAATGTTTTCAGTCTATTGTGAAAGAACAAAACATTAATTACCAGACAGACTGAAATGAAAGAAAAAATACACAAAATGCAAACCCACTTTTTTTTCTTTTAGAATCTGGAATATTTTCCTCTTTTTTATGAACATAATCAGAACATAATTTATAAATAAAAATAATTTAAAAACCAATATTACTTGCTGAAATAATATTTATAAGCTATTAATATAGAGAATTTCTACTATAATACTTATCTTTCTATAACCCCAACAAAACTGAAATGTGATTTTATACAATTAACACATGTATACACACTTTGAAAATACTCTAAGTATTTAAAGATTTTTGATGTGATAAATGCAGTTTCTTGTTAACATGTCTAATCTAGGTTCTACTGACAAAAATGCATGACATGGTAACTATACACTAATTCTAGATTTTGTTTTAATAATACTCATTATATATAAACCACTCTCACATGTATTGCTAGGAATGGAACTAGGGTCTTTAAAGTAATTTCAGCAAGCTTACCTTATTTGCTTTTAACTTGTATTCAAAAATGAAGCAAGTGATGGTATGTTATCAAAATTCATCTTCTGCTTTTTGTTTTATCAATTTAAACTTCCATCATGTTGGAAACTTAGGCTAGAGGCAGTTCTAATGGCTTCCACTTGGCCTTTCTATATAATAGCCCTCGTTGCACATGTCAGGGAACAAATGTAGGGATTCTGCTAGCTGTTAAGTAGGTGTAAAAATTAATAAAAAGAAACCTCATTGAAATGGAACCAGGGCGCCAGAAGGGGGAGCTCTCATGACCCACCCCCTGTTTTCAACTGCAGAACCAAGAAATGGCATCTTGCATATAGGATTAAGCATATATACTTTACTACACCAGCAGGATGAGGAAAGGTTTTCTTCTCATCCAGCAACAGTCCAGCCAATGAAAAACTGTTACAACTCAGCCAAGGAAAAGCCACCACACTTAAAAATCTCAGTTTATTCCAGTGGATTTTGTTTATAACAGCCTCTCTCAACTCCCCACTTTCCACGAGAAAAGAGTATTTCTCTTCTTTATTCTCCAGATTGACCTTTGGTTTTTCCATAGCTTACTTGTCTCAAATTGAGGTTTTCTTCTATTTCTGAATAAACACTTTTTTGTTGGAAAAAAAAAACTGACAGTTTTATTTTTAAGTTCAACATATGTCTATCACAATTATGCATTCTGGAGCTGGGGAAAGAACCACAGGATGGTTTTGGGGATCTAGTGAACCCACTGTGAGAAGGACCTGAATAAGGAGTCAATCTCATTTACAATTGCACCCAAAACTATAAGATACCTAGGAATAAACCTAACCAAAGAGGCAAAGAATCTGTACTCAGAGAACTATGAAGTACTCATGAAAGAAATTGAGGAAGACACAAAGAAATGGAAAAACATTCCATGCTCATGGATTGGAAGAACAAATATTGTGAAAATGTCTATGCTACCTAAAGCAATCTACACATTTAATGCAATCCCTATCAAAATCCCACCCATTTTTTTCAAAGAAATGGAACAAATAATCCTAAAATTTATATG
>PISX010005193.1:0-110748 GCA_004024625.1 Mellivora capensis | reverse complement strand
TGTCTTTTGGTTTTGTTGACTGTTTCCTTTGCGGTGCAAAAGCTTTTGATCTTGATGAAGTCCCAATAGTTTATTTTTGCCCTTGCTTCACTAGCCTATGGCGATCTTTCTAGGAAGAAGTTGCTGCGGCTGAGGTCAAAGAGGTTGCTGCCTGTGTTCTTCTCAAGGATTTTGATGGATTCCTGTCTCACATTGAGGTCTTTCATCCATTTTGAGTCTATCTTTGTGTGTGGTATAAGGAAATGGTCCAGTTTCATTCTTCTGCATGTGGCTGTCCAATTTTCCCAACACCATTTGTTAAAGAGACTGTCTTTTTTCCATTGGACATTCTTTCCTGCTTTGTTGAAGATTAGTTGACCATAGTCAGTCTATTTCTGGGCTCTTTATTCTGTTCCATTGATCTATGTGTCTGTTTTTGTGCCAGTACCGTACTGTCTTGATGATGAGAGCTTTGGAATAGAGCTTCAAGTCTGGAATTGTGATGCCACCAACTTTGGCTTTCTTTTTCAACATTCCTCTGGCTATTTGAGGTCTTTTCTGGTTCCATATAAATTTTAGGATTATTTGTTCCATTTCTTAGAAAAAAATGGATGGGATTTTGATAGGGATTGCATTAAATGTATAGATTGCTTTAGGTAGCATAGACTTCTAACAATATTGGTTCTTCCAATCCACCAGCATGGGACATTTTTCCCTTTGTGTCTTCCTCAATTTCTTTCATGAGTACTTTATAGTTTTCTGAGTGCAGATTCTTTGTCTCTTTGGTTAGGCTTATTCCTAGGTATCTTATGGTTTTGGGGGCAATTGTAAATGGGATCAACTCCTTAATTTCTCTTTCTTCTGTCTTGTTGTTAGTGTATAGAAATGCAACTGATTTCTGTGCATTGATTTTGTATCCTGACACTTTACTGAATTCCTGTACAAGTTCTAGCAGATTCAGAGTGGAGTCATTTGGGTTTGCTACATAAAGTATCATAACATCTGCAAAGAGTGAGAGTTTGACTTCTTCTTTGCCAATTTGGATGCCTTTAATTTCTTTTTGTTGTCTGATTGCTGAGGCTAGGACTTCTAGTACTATGTTGAATAGCAGTGGTGATAGTGGACATCCCTGCTGTGTTCCTGATCTTAGGGGAAAAGCTCTCAGTTTTTCCCCATTGAGAATGATATTCCCTGTGGATTTTTCATAGATGGCTTTGATGATATTGAGGAATGTGCCCTCTATCCCTACACTTTGAAGAGTTTTGATCAAGAAAGGATGCTGTACTTTGTCAAATGCTTTTTCAGCATCTATTGAGAGTATTATATGGTTCTTGTTCTTTCTTTTATTAATGTATTATGTCACATTGATTGATGTGCAGATGTTGAACCAACCTTGCAGCCCAGGAATCAATCCCACTTGGTCGTGGTGAATAATCCCTTTAATGTACTGTTGGATCCTATTGGCTAGTATTTTGGTGAGAATGTTTGCATCCATGTTCATCAGGGATATTGGTCTGTAAATCTCCTTTTTGGTGGGGTCTTTGTCTGGTTTTGGGATCAAGGTATTGCTGGTCTCATAAAATGAGCTTGGAAGTTTTCCTTCCATTTCTATTTTTTGGAACAATTTCAGGAGAATAGGTATTAATTCTTCTTTACATGTTTGGTAGAATTCCCCTGAGAAGCCATCTGGCCCTTGGGAGATTTTTTATTACTGCCTCAATTTCCTTATTGGTTATAGGTCTGTTCAGGTTTTCTACTTCTTCCTGGTTCAGTTGTGGTAGTTTATGTCTCTAGGATTGCATCCATGTCTTCCAGATTGTCAAATTTGGTGGCATATAATTGCCACCAACTATATGTTCTTATAATTGTTTGTATTTCTTTGGTGTTTGTGATCTCTCCTCTTTCATTCATGGTTTTATTTATTTGGGTCCTTTCTCTTTTCTTTTTGATAAGTCTGACCAGGGGTTTATCAATCTTATTAATTCTTTCTAAGAACCAGCTCCTAGTTTTGTTGATTTGTTCTACTGTTCTTTTGGTTTCTATTTCACTGATTTCTGCTCTGATCTTTATTATTTCTCCTCTCCTGCTGGATTTAGGCTTTCTTTGTTGTTCTTTTTCCAGCTCCTTTAGGTGTAGGGTAAGGTTGTGTACTTGACCTTTCTTGTTTTTTGAGAAAGGCTTCTATCGCTATATACTTTCCTCTCAGGACTGTCTTTGCTGTGTTCCACAGATTTTTTTTAAAGATTTTATTCATTAATTTGACAGACATGGATCACAAGTAGGCAGAGAGGCAGGCAGAGAGAGAGAGAGGAGGAAGCAGGCTCCCTGCTGAGCAGAGAGCCCGAGACGGGGCTCGATCCCAGGACCCTGAGACCATGACCCGAGCTGAAGGCAGAAGCTTAACCCACTGAGCCACCCAGGCGCCCCCCACAGATTTTGAACAGTCGTGTTTTCATTTTCATTTGTTTCCATGAATTTTCTCAATTCTTCTTTAATTTCCTGGTTGACCCATTCATTCTTTAAAAGGATGCTCTTTAGCCTCCATATATTTGAGTTCTTTCCAAATTTCCTCCTGTGATTGAGTTCTAGCTTCAGAGCATTGTGGTCTGAAATATGCAGGGAATCATCTCAATCTTTGATACCAGTTAAGACCTGATTTGTGACCCAGGATGTGAACTATTCTGGAGAAGGTTCCACGTGCACTAGAGAAGAATGTGTATTCTGTTGCTTTGGGATAGAATATTCTGAATACAGGAGCCAGAATTCCTAAAACAAATGAAAGCCTATGCTATCTGAGGACCTCTGGCTACCACATTGCATCAAACCTAATATGCCATCCGTTGTAAGACATGCCATTATTTTATGCAGCACTAAGAAAAACCTCTATACCTATGACATAATACTTCCTTAAATTCAGGTTTTTTCAAATCCGTTATTGAAATAGTTCTTTTAGACTTATTTGGGTTTATGTTTTCATTCTATCTCCTTTTTATACTTAATAATAGGGCACATGGAAACAAATTTAAGTTCATCTCAACATTTCACACTTAGTCTGACTCTCCTTAGATCTAGGATATGTCATCCTTTTCCATGCCAGTAAAGGCACTGGTGATGGGTTTGTTTTTTTTTTTTTAAAGAAATGGTCCAGTGTTCTCTTTAGGACATTCCTCAAATCCAGGGGCACCCATTCTTCAAACATCAATATGCACATCGAGCAATGACCATGTCGCAATTACAGCCTGGCCACCAGTGATTGTAACTGAAATATTAAAATATAGAAAATGTGGAATACAGTGTATGTGCCATTCTTGTCCTTCTTGTTGCCATGGACTCGACCCATCAACCAGTGAACATGACCACCAAGAGGCTGCCCTACCTCCTGCTATCATAGGGCTAAGTGCAACTTCAGAATCAGGTCCAACAACTGGAGAAAGAGGGTCAAAAAGAGGGTCTGAGTTGCAGGATCCTATAAGGCAACAGTGATTGTTGAGTGATAAATCATTGGTGAAACTTTATGCTGTATCAGAAAGCAATTCTTCAAGGCCATGGCAACTGGCTGGCAATTGGGATTATAGCCACATTAAATTTCTTTGTCTGACACATCCAAACTGACTGAATAGTGTCTGACATTATTTGCCACAATACAAAGAGGAATTTGGTATCAGTGGTTTAGAATACAATGTTCTTAAGTTAGTGTAGTAAGTGATGGTCTATGTCCAGAGTCATTTAAAAAAAATGTGCTTATCACAGAATATGAGGGGGAGCTTGGAAGCAATCTTTATAAATTAGAATACAATTTAAAAATAAATATATTCAAGCTAAAAATATATTCACAAGGAAAAGAGAGACTCAGCTTGAAACTGAACGTCCTCTAAAATCGGTCATGTACAGTGAATGAGTCCTCAGGATGAGGTGGGCACTTTGAATATCATCATTTCCTAAAGGAGAAGGCTGAGGCTTACAAATGTTAGGGAACTTGTACGAGGTCTCTCTCACGGGGAAATGGCAGAGCTAAGAGCTCTGGTCTTTTGATCAACTAAACCTAGTTGCTTTCCCTTACACCTCACTGTCCATTGTCACTAATTTACAAGGTGATAAAATAAACCCCGGGGCCCCAACTGAGCCTTCAATGAAGATCAGAGGGGTGCTTTGTTCAACTCTCACCCAGATAGTAGAGTCCCCTGCATTGATTTAAACATGTAGCTTACTCAGATTTTGGAATTCCTCATGTAAATTGGGATATGTGAGAAATGGTTGGAGGACCCATAATTTACACATTGAGGGAAGGATTGACAACGTTTAAATATTTTCTTGAGATTAACACCAACTCTTTTGTTGCCATTGACAACAATGGACAGTACCTGGTTGTATGGAAGTATAAAGAAAGAGAAAGAGACAGGGAAAGAATGAATGATGACAGTGAGGACAGACACATGAATATAACCCATAATTGGACTTTTTGGAGAGCTTTATCATTTTCCTCAGCAGCCATTTTCAGCGCTGCCTCTGGGCATAAAGTGAGGCAATCTTGGGTTCAAGCTCTTGCTTACTGGCTGTGTGACCTTGGACATATCTATAAAAGATGGAATAATATCTTCTTTTCAGAAGTTTAGGACTGGTATATATGATATGCCTTACATAGTGTCTAACACATCCTTTCACTCATTCAGTCTTGTTTTTTTTACTTTTCATATTAACTGAGCACGTACTATGTTTCAAGAATGTCTCTAAGTACCAAGGATACAGCAGTAAATGATGAAACAAAATAAGACACATACCGTACTCTGATGAAGTTCATAGTTTCATGAGGAAAACTACATTATATAAAGAATTAACTATGAAGACTATACTCAAACAGAGCAACTAACTGAAAAGAGCTCCCAGCACCCAATTCTGGAATAGCAGGAGCAAGAAAACAGTCCTCGATTATAACCCAAAGTATAAAATAAATATTCATGAATCCATACAGATAGAAATGAATGAATGAGTAAATGGGGGAGAAGAAAGAAATCTCCCATGCCTAAGACTTCTAAACACGAGCACCTGGGTGGCTTAGTTGGTGAAGCAACCAACTCTTGATTTTTGCTCAGGTCATGATCTCAGGGTTTTGGGATGAAGCCACCATTGGGCTCCGTGTGGAGTCTGCTTGTCCCTCTCCATCTGTTCCTCCCCCTCCTACCTTTCCCCTCTAAAATAAATACACAGCACATTACCTCTGCTATCTTCCTAAAAAAAAATCACTCCAGTCTAATAATGAGAAAAACTTCAGGTAAATTCCAGTTAAGGGACATTCTACAAAATTCTTGATCAGTACTCCTCAAGACTGCCAAGGTCCTCAAAAAGAAGGAATATAAGAGAATCTGAATCAGCCAAGAAGTTAAGGAGACAAGACAAGTAAATGTATTTGGTGTCCCTGGGTAGGATCCCATAACAGAGAGAAGATTAGGTCAGATTTAAGGAGATCGGAACAAGTATTGATTTTCACTAGAAATAATTTATCAATATTGGCTCATCAACTATAACACATGGGCTATATTAATATAACATGCTAATAATAGAAAATGGGTGCTGGATATACAGGAAGGTACTATCTTCACAACTTTCCCGAAATATAAAAACTGTTGTAAAAATAAAATTTATTTTAAGGAAACATTTGTAAAAAAAAAAAAATCCAGATTGAGCTTGTTCTAAGCTCTAGTAATCATTCTTTTAAGAGTTTTTTAAAAAGTGCTCTTAGTGACAGGCATCTGGCAGGAGGAGAGCAGGAAACTGCTAGATTTGACTTCTGACTTCTATTTTTGCACATTTATAAATGGTTTTCCTGAGGCGGTGCTGGAAGAGCTGAATTCAGGCTCATTAAAGAGTAGCTAATATTTTAATTCTAAGATTTGCTTATTAAAAAAAAAAAAGAAAGAAAGAAAGAAAGAAAGAAAAAGAAGAAAAGGGGGAAAAAAGGATCTCCTTCCTTAGCCAGAAATCTATACCACGCACTGCTGGAGTCACTCCTGTGAGTCAGGCTTACTCTGGAGCCGCTGCCTGAACGAGCAGACATATCCCACCCAGAGCATGACAGATTTTGTCCAAAATGCGTCCACCAGCCCATCAGCCTACAAAGGAAACTAATGTGCAGTAAACGCCCGTGTGCCCAGCATGGAGGTAAGGTCCTCAAACAGAAAATCCTTACTCTTATATAGCACTTCTGAAGATAAGTATGGAAACCCCCATTTCACAGATGAGGAAACTAAGGTTCAAAAATAATGTGGCAGACCGGCCAGAGCTGGTTCCCTGCTTTTTCTACCTGACATAGAATAATTGTTTACTTTCTACAACACAGGAGAGTCCTAATGAGAGAGAATCACTTTTAAAGGTCTGTCATAGCTACAGTCATATGAGAATGTACAAAGTTCACAGAATGGTAAAAACGTCAATCAACTTTTCCTGGTAAAAATTTAAAAAAGAAATAAAGAAAAGAAAAGAAAAACAACTCTTCTGGCACAGTCACTAGTCAGATGTTTGAACTCAAAGGAACTCAGCAAAGTAGGTCTTGGTGAATTAAATGTGCCTTTAATTGGTGTTTTGGTTCAATGTCCCTTTTGCAGCAGAAGGATCCCAAGTAAGTGCCATTAACATGGAGCTCGTTTTCCAACTGAGTGAACAGGATTGGGGGGAGGTTGTAAAGTTTGGCTTTTCTATTTTCAGTGGTGCTCTGTTGTGTGAAGTTAATGGGTTAGAAGTAATTTGTATGGACAGGCCAAAATATTTCCAGCAACCAAATCCAAAAATAGTCTAGCTGGCCAAAGCAAACACAACCTGTTCTGCATTTTATACTGCAAGTGGCCTTCTCCCAGCCCAGGGCTTGGACATCACAGCACCCCCTCCTGCCCCTCACCGTTCCCCCCAATACCAAGCACACCGTTGTGTGTTCTAACACAAACTGCGTATTCTGTGAGCCATGACACAGTCTCTTTTTATGTTAAGGGAACTCTTCCCTTCCCCCTTCCTCAGTAAATCTTTCTGGATTGTGAAGTAAATCATTGGAACTCCTGTTTTGCTTCAGTGATCTATAGCTAACATCCTCTGAATATTTCAGAGTCTGCCAGACAAAGGTGAAGCACTTTATATAATTATTCTCAGACTACCTTGTTTTAGAGAGAAGGAAATTAAGCATCAAGAATGGAGGGGCAGGGCGCCTGGGTGGCTCAGTGGGTTAAGCCTCTGCCTTCAGCTCAGGTCATGATCCCGGGGTCCTGGGATCGAGCCCCACATCCAGCAGAGTCTGCTTCTCCCTCTGCTGCTCCCTCCCCCTGCTTGTGCTTGCTTGTGCTCTCTTGTGCCTGTGCTCTCTCTCAAATAAATAAAATAAAAAAAGAAGAACGTAAATAATTTCACCAAGATTTCCCACCAGTAGATGGGAGAGCTACAGTCACAGTGAGCCATTCCTGGGACAGGAACAAAATATAAAGCAAGGCTTCCCGCCCTTCTCTTTTCTTGACCCAACTGCATTCCAACACAACAAATTCTGTTTTAATACGTATTTTTTTCACTAACCTATGTATTCAGGGAGCACTTTACCAACAGTAGTATGTAGCTTTTACCTTAAAAATAATTACTATTATAAGTAATAACGAAATGCATTCTTATTATCAAAATGCAAGTGACACTTAAGTATTTTTAGCTGCCCATCATTTCTTTTCCATGGTAACCTATTCTATGTTTTAATGAAGGCGAAGAGATTTCTATCGGATCTCTCTGAGGGCAGTAAGACTTGGCCATTCCAGGATCTGAATCTGCTGCTTCAGCAAGGAGCTGCCTCTTCTCAAATGTTTTTGGAACTTTACTATTCATTTCTTAATTTCCTCATCCCTGGTTTATGATTATTGAATGTCTAATGCAGGTTGTATGGTAGCCTGTCTCTGGTGCACGTGCGCGTGTATATATGTGAGTAGTGTGAGCTCTGGCTGGTGGCAGTTCCTTAGTCTGTCCTCTATCTCCCAGTCATAAGGTACCTGGGTCAGGTCTCTACTATTCTAGGGCCCGCTCCTGCTTGCTGAGGGTTTAGAGAGGGTCACACGCAGCTTCATCCTTTCCCCCTCGGAGTGATTTCCCACATGTGTCCGGCAGGATCTAGACCTCCTCTCAACTTGTATCTTCCATGATCTTTAAACTGCATTACTCATGGTTTGCCAGAGAAACAGAACCCACAAGACAGGTGCGTGCATATAAACATAAGTGGAACTATACGTGTATACACACACACACATAGGTACACATACATATATGGGAGACAGAGAGAGATTTTAAGGAATGGGCTCATATGATCTTGGAGCTTTGGCAGGTCCACAATCTTCAGGATAGACATACAGGCTGGAGCCCAGGGGCAGTCAGCATTATGGAGGGTGGTCTGCTTGGCCCTAAGTCTACTGATTTAGACATTAATCTCATCTAAAAAAAAAAATATCCTCACAGCAACATCTAGAATAATGTTCGACCAAATATCTGGTACCATGGCCTAGCCAAGTTGACCTATGAAATTAACCACCACACACACATAAAAAAGATCCCCCCCTCTTTTTTTTTCTGATGGCTGCAGATAAGAGAAGTGAGATTTGGAGACAGGAAATTTCTCCCTAGTGATTAAGTTACTATGTATAGGACAGTATATCTCTCGGGATAAAAGTCTCATGAAAGCTGAGACTGTGGGACACCTGGGTGGCCCAGTTGGTTAAGCATCAGCCTTCAGCTCAGATCATGATCTCAGGGTCCTTGGATGGAACCTCACATAGGGCTCTCAGCTCATCGAGGAGCCTACTTCTCCCTCTCCTTCTGCCTACCGCTCCCCAACTTGTGCACTCTCTCTCTCTGTCAAATAAATTTAAAACATCTTTAAGAAAAAAAAAAAAAGAAAACAGAGACTGTGCCCGCTGGCTCTGGTAACCCCAGTATCAAGTGTGACGTAAGCGCTCAGTGAAACGGTTCCTTCTGCTGCAATCCTATAGGTCAGACATCTTGATAATCTTCTCATTATGGAAAAGACTAGTTACCCACCCAAATCTGTCTTCATAGTAAAAGAACGTTATCTTGGAAGGACAGTACCCCCCAAATAGAATCTGGGCAAGGCCATATGACCAAACTGTCACCAGTGAGGTACAACCGGAAGTACTGAATGGGACTTTGGGGATTTAAGAGAGAGACACGATGTCTAGCCCCTTTCTCTACTTGGAGTCTGGATTACACAGATGATGATGAGCTCAGTTGGGATCCTGGCACAGGGCACCGTGGGTCATACCCCAGCTGAGGGCAGGAAGGAGGCTGGGCCCCTGATCAAATCTCACAACCACTCTGCACCCCCTGCCTCCCGCGACTGATTCTTCTAGACTTATGTTACATAAGAAAGAGAACCTTATTCAGTTTAAATCCCTGCTATTTCCTATTATAAGAAACCAAACAATTCAAATTAATGTAATTCCCACTAAAAGAGCTGGAAATGTGGATAGAACATAGCACATTCACATAAATGCATAGCTGATCTCATAAGACAGAACACAAATTTAAGGAGGGTTAAAAAAAAAAAAAAGTCAGGGAGCCAGGATGCTTAGATGAACTGCACCAACCAAAATGAAACGTGGATTGGAAAATGTTTGCCCCTGGCAAAGGGAAATGAAAATGGAATTTGCCTGTCTCTATCTTCGCTATGGATGAGATAAAATTTCTGCTAATTTTAACCACAGACCTTCCCTTATACAAGTGTTAGGATATATATAAGATGTATCTTACATCTCTATATAAAATATATACACTTACACATGCATACACACATATGTACATCTCATCTACATTCCATGTCTTCTCAGAAAGCCCAAGGGATGAAAATTAAGATAGAAATGTGTCCCAGAGGAGCGCCCGGGTGGCTCAGTTGGTAAGCATCTGCCTTGGGCTCAGGTCATGATCCCAGAGTCCTGGGATTGAGCCCCACATCAGGCTCCCTGTGAGGAGCCTGCTTCTCCCTCTCCCACTCCCCTGCTTGTGTTGCATCTCTCACTGTGTCTCTCTGTCAAATAAATAAATAAAATCCTTAAAAAAAAAAAAAAAGAAAGAAAAGAAATGTGTCCCAGAGAAAGCAAATGTGAAACCGCTTTGGAGGGACCCTCCCTCACAACCCAGGAGGCAAACTCTGGTGGCCCAGGATTCCCCCATCTGAAAAGCCCCTATTGAATATAACCTCGAAATCTAAAATGACAAACTTTGAGGACACAAGACACCTTCAGAGAGCAAGGAAAGAAACAACAATTCGATCATGAATTGCCTCCTACCCTATAATTATCATGCATAGTCTATAAAAGAAAGATGTTCGCCATGTTTATGAAATAAAAGATGGAATTTAAAACAAAGGCAAACAAGACTGCACAGCTCTGTCAAAAGAAACCAAACAGAACTTCTAAAACATTACACACACATGCATCTACATTCGTGCATATTCATTCAGCCAAGTTTAAAAACTCCATGGATGGATTGAATGGATGATTCTAAGGCAGATTAGGGTGTGGAGAAGGAAATTCATGACCTGGAAGGTGTAGCTAAAGAAGTTACCAAAATGTATCTAATCTGAGTTGTAAAGAGATGAGAGAAGCTCGGTCCAGGGACACGTGAAGCTGTGAAGGTCAAGGATGGGAGAGAAATGAGGAAAGACGGGTGTCAGCAGGTACGGGAAGCAGAAGGCTTCTCGAACAGTCTGTGTGGAGACAGGTCTGGCAGCGGGGAGCCATGCGAGAAGCCAGGTCTGCCCCGTCTGCATGGACCACGGTGCAGCACAGCGTGTCCTGGAGAAGAAAAGGAATGTACCAAGTGCCAGGCATGGCACAAACACATCACTCGTTTAGTCCAAACAAAGTACAGTAAGCCAGAGATCATCGCTCCCATCTCACAGAGAGACCCATGTTCAAGACATTAAGGAACCTTCCAAAGCCACTCGGAGTAAAGAGTAAAAGCCCGTTCCTTTCGCTCCAGCCCTGTGCCATTTCCCGGTGTGAGACCCCCTTGCACAAAACATGAAACCCCTTATTATCTCATCTTCTCTTCTTCAAAACAAGAGGAAATCACCCTCCTGCTCTAACCACTTCCCAGAGTGGCCACAAGGATAAAACACAAATACAAGCAACATCTGAAATTCTGTAGATCTGTGATTCTCAAAGCACACTGACGTTGCTGACCCTCCGGGGTTAACACATGGTGTTGCTACCCAACCGTGGTGATGACCTTGGAGCACCTCAAGGGAGGCACTGGTTTTCACAGTAGTGCATTTTGGGGTCTCATAAAAATCTCAGTTTTCTGGTTGGTGGGATAAGGTAAGGACAGTTAAACTTCAAGACTCCTTATAAAATGGATTAATGTAAAATTCACATAGATAAAAATTTTCTATGAATCTGGCTCTGTGCTAAGCATTTTCTGCATCTTCTCTCCTGTGAGCCTCACCTGGACCTAGGAGATAAGTGTCACTGTTGCCCTCATTTCCAGATGGGAACAGAAGGGCTCAGGGAAATTAGAAGACACACCTGAAGTTAGCTTGCTGGGCAACTGTTAGTTGATATATCAACCCAAGTAACTGGACGGCAAGGTCCATGCATGTTCTTAAACATTATACTTCACCAACGCCTATTACTGACATGGTTCTTGAGAAGAACCAACAAAAGTGCTTTGCAAAGGACAAGAACACACTCCAAAGCTAAGTTTCCATTTTGTATAAACCACAATGAACACACATTAGGAATTAGGCCCATTTACAGCCACAACCTCAATTTTGTTTGAAAAGTTAATGTTCTCTTTACAATAATCTTGCCATTGACTTCAGCTTTATGATTTGAAAAGGTATTAATGCACAGAATTGACATTTTTAAAAAATATTTTGTTTATTTATTTGACAGGCAGAGATCACAAGTAGGCAGAGAGGCAGGCAGAGAGAGGAAGGGAAGCAGGCTCCATGATGAGCAGAGAGCCCGATGTGGGGCTCGATTGCGGGGCTCGATCCCAGGACCCTGGGATCATGACCTGAGCTGAAGGCAGAAGCTTTAACCCACTGAACCACCCAGGCGCCCCCAGAATTAACATTTTATTATTCTACTTCTGTTATTAACTCCCAAGTCCTTCCAGTCTTTACAAGAATTTTTTTTTTTAAACTGATGAATGTTTTCTTACTTGGATGTGGAAAGCTTGGGTTTGCTGAGATAGCCAGAGATGGTTTTATTGCAAAAATATTCAATATGCCCTAAATGATATCACATAGAACTTCTCAGGTCCTTCATTCACCTTAAGAATTCAAAATGTCTGTTGAGAGTGAGGCGTGGTGTGCTTGTGTGAAAGGTGGGGAAACATCATGGTTAGGCCATAATTAATTTGTCTGGGGTGTGTGTATGTGTGTTGTGCACCATACAGATATACGTATATGTTTTTAAGTAGAATTAAATCAAAAGTAAACTCAAGGAAGTAGATAATGACATGATCATTAAAAAAGAGATGATCTGGGGCACCTGGGTGGCTCAGATGTTTAAGTGTCCAACTCTTGATCTCAGCTCAGGACTTGTCCTGAGTTCAAGTCCCATGTTGGGCTTCATGCTGGGCATGGAGCCTACCTAAAAAGAGAGTGATCGAGAGAGAGATGATTGGATGACCCTTCTGAAGAAATTATCTGAAAGTTAGCAGAGATTTTTCTGTGGGAAGTTTTTCTTTACAGTAAAGAAAATAGAGCACAGCAAATTATGCAGATTAAAGACCAATGATTGGTGTTCTCTAATATTAATAAAAGAAAATATTGCCTTGGTGCCAGACTTTTTTTTCTAAAATTTTTCTTTTATGAAAAGAAATATTTGCTTTTGCTTTGGGGCTGAAATAATATTGCTTAAAAAATAAAACAATGTGACATCTGGAAACTCTAATTTCAAGATCATTCATCAAACCCAAGAATGACTATGAGAAGGAACAGAGACGGGGAAGAGGGAGCTACTCCGTTCATGTTTAAAGGACAGAGTGTGGAAGGTCCCACTGGCAGCTGTGATTTTTAGAGGGAAGCTGGACTCGATAAATTCTTGAGTCATTTTATCCTACAATTAGGTCATATTGAAAATACTATTCAAAGGTGTCAGGAGAACCAAATGCTATTTCCTAGAACACAAAGCAAAAGAGTGTGTGTGTGTGTGCGTGTGCGTGCGTGTACGCATGTGCATGTTTTAGTCAGTTCAACACTAGATGGCTCTAGTTACAAAACCTGTACATTTCACAAGTCTAAGATCCTGAGATGTGACCGCAAAGAACAGATGGAGTCTAACCTTGTGAATCAAGTCCTGCTCTCCTCCCAAGTCTTGGAGGCATTAAGAACAGCACCAAGCTTTTATTTTTAATTTTTTAAACGACTTTATTTGACAGAGAGAGAGCACAAGCAGGCAGAGTGACAGGCAGAGGGAGAGGAGGAAGCAGACCCCGCTGAGCAGGGATCACACCTCGAAGCTCGATCCCAGGACCCTGGGATCATGACCTGAGCTGAAGTCAGCTGCCTAACCAACTGAGCCACCCAGGCACCCCGAGCACTAAATTTTTAGGTTGAAATACCGTGCACCTCTGGAAGAGAGGGCTTACCTAGAAGTCCTTATGTCACAGATTCAAATGCTGCACCGACACAGGCTTGAGGATGGAGGTTTAATTTGCTCTGAAATTCTTCCTCTCCTTGCTCCGACAGTACGCTATTATTTTCAAACATGCCAAGTCATTTGATCCTCTCTCCAGGACCACGAGGGATATGTTATCCTCATCAAAAGCAAGGACACTGAGACTTCCTCAAGGGGCAGAAACTTGCTCAAGGTTACTCATAAGTAATAGCTCATACATGATGTAGCACCTAAATAACATTAGCACTGGATTCCCCAAGTACCAGCTCCCGTCTCAGAGTTCTTTCTACACCCTAGACAAGGAGAGAGAATTAGACGTTTGCCCTATGTAGTATGTCTGGCATGGCCCTTTCATTTTCTAGAATACTCCATTCCAGTTCATTAAATAACCCCATCAAATACCCAAAATATATTTTGAATTCTTAAGAAATTGAGAACAGTGAAGAAAACTTTTATTGAGGTAGGAGAGGGAGGATTTGGGCTAGGAGGGAAACGTCTCGTTCTTGTAGTCTTTGGCTTTGAATTACCTTTGAAGTTTTTTTAAGCTTCGTGTTTTACCTAAACCATCAATAAATAATCAATGCTTTTTACCCAAATACCTCAGCTCTGCTGGGTGGAAAAGTCAGTTTGATATTTAAGGCAAGATTAGTTAAAATCCATAAGCCAAATAATCCACATGCAAATAATTGCTGAAAGCTAGCATTTAATGAGTGCTTGCGATGGACCACTCTGCAAATCTCCTCCTTCATCCATTCTTTCTTGCTCCAATGCCACCACCCTAATCTCAAACCCATTACCTTCCATCTCCTCTCTAACTGGTCTGTCAAATATGTCACCTGCCTAAAATCCAAATCGCTGACTCTTATTTGAATATATATGTGACTACACAACTCTAAGATAAGAAACTCTAAGACAAGAAGAGGGGAGAGGCAATGTTATCTCAAGACAATTTATTCTCAACCCTATACCCAAAATAGACAAATAGATCATGTGGTTCACTTCCTTAAAATCCTTCCAGTGACTTCCCACTGCCTGGGAACAGTGCGAGAAATCTGTGGTTCCAGGCTCCTCTCCCCACTTGCCCCTCACACCTGGCCTTCTACCGGTTATTCGAATGTGCAGAAGTCATTCAAACTCAGGACGCCCATTGTGCTATTTCCACCTGCCATGATGTCCACCTTCAACACCCCACCCCCTTAGGGTCTTGGAGGTTCTGGAAGTTTCCTCAGCTCCCTCCCAGTTCCACACTAGCTTAGGTCCCTGTGGGGAATGCTTTGTGTACCATCCGGTCGGTACCCCTTTGTAATACTTATTCCAACTCCATTTAATGAAGTATCGCGAGGAGTATTTGCTTGATTTACTTTGTCCGCTCCTGAATCCCTGAAGACTAATGTATTATTTTGAAGCTTTTAAAATTGTGTTCACTATCAATTTTAGATCATAACGGCACACACACACACACACACACACACACACACAAAACTGAGGAGTTTCATGAACACTTCTTCTGCATGCAATTCACTTGACAATTTCTACTCTGTCTTAGAAATGTTGGCTGCAACCCACTTTATGGAGTTTACAGCCACTAAGAGACTCAAACCTCATAGGAAATAACCACTCATCTAACACAGTGCTCAGCCGAGAGTAGGGCCTTGGTGATTATTTACAGAACAGATGAAAAAAATACTCACCAACCGCTACTTAAAATGATTTGGTTTTGTCTGCGTTGGATAACAGTTAATTGATAATGACTTTGTCCCTCCCCAGAGAATGGGGCCCCAGAAGGGCTAACCCCGGCCATTCTGGGAACAGTTATTTCCCTTGACCAGAGTGATGGGATCAGGTCATGGGGTGATCTCCTCTTGCTCCCTTGCCCCAGACTGTCCCCTTAAGTACCCTCCAGAAAGAGAGACTGGTCATTATTTCCCTGTTTACGGCAGACCTTTATATCCCTATTTAGAAAATAAAGAACTTTCCAGCAATATCTTAATGACACCAAATGCCCAGAATGAGCTTTGTCCAGAAAAACAAGGGAAACTGCTCAGTGGGGACCCGGTCCAGTGGTTTTTCCAGGGGTGTGTCCTTCCTGCATCTGTAGGTCTGTGGGAACTTGAGTGCCCCCCCCAACCCCCATGAGCTCACCCCCAGGACACAACTCCAGGGCAAAGCACGCGTTCTGTCACCCCGGTCATGCAACACTTTGGAAGAAGCAGAGATAAACCAAGGCTTCCACGCATCTGAGAAATGAAAACCGGTAGCAGAACGAACATTCCAGTAATAAGCATTATGTCCTGTATTTTAGATTCCTGTGTGCTTGGTTGATGCCTCTTTCTCTACATCCATATGAAGGAAGGATTGTTCATTCTGTGTGTTTTCGTGGCCCGCATGCTTCTGTTAACAGTTGGCTCCTAGAATATCTGACTCCTCTTACTTGAACTGAAGCCAGGTGAGGGTAGCCTCTATTCTACGGGACCTGTGGTTTCTAAACCCTTAAGGCAAAATGTACTCAAAATTGGGAGGGCTTTGCGTTTTTAAATCTTTTTTAAAGTGGGCTTTATACCTTTAAGAACTTCCTCTATAGACTAGAGCTCTTAAGGAAGAACTTACAATCTCAAGGTTAGATCTTTGAAAATGTTCTTTCCTTTATTCTTCAAGAAACACACTGTAACCCCTGAGGTTTCAAGCCAGGAACAATAGCTTTGGCTCTCACATAACCCAGTCCACAGCTGGTGCCCTCTTAAAACCCAGCTGAGCAGCTTGCATAAAAAAGAAGCCCGTTTTCCCAGCCTGACGCCACCCTATTTACTTGGTTATGTAAATGCTTTGTGTATTTCGGTTTTTGTAAGCCAGCCTTTATCTGCATACTTGACCTGAAACTCCACACTTTACTCCATGTAAAACAGAGATCTAAAACAGCATGAACAAAAGGAAGACAGACAGACTCTCCCAGATTTACCCTTAGACTTAAAAGCCCTTCCATGGAACAGAGAACAGGGGAGCTAACGTAAATAAAAGCCAAGCTACCCAAACTACAGTGAGTTCCACTTTTTAAAACACGTAACTCATAAAAACAGCTCCAAAGGCAATATTCACATCAACGGTTTTTAACACAAAATATATTTTAATGTCGTTCACTAAGAAGCCTGGCCCTTTTGTAGATTCTGAGGGCCGTCGTGACCCAGTTATCTGGTCAAAGGGCTGTATGGATGCAAGGGACAGAGCGAGTTAAAGTTTAACTCCCAGGAATTGTAAACCAAACCTAAAGCCACTGAACCTTTGGAGTTTGATATGTTGATTAGAGCATAACCAGAGTGACACGTTGAACTCGCCACAATCAAGGAAACCTTTTCCGGGTGGGGACCTCTGCAATCACTCAGGTATGGTCCATGTGTTTGGCTTTTTCTTGCTTCAACTCTGTGAAACTGTGCATTGTGGCTCAGTGGGAACGCAGCGAGAAGAGCTTCTATCCTATTGCCTAATGCAGGGAGCTTTCTGGCTGGGTTTATACTAATGGAGCAACCTGAAAAGAAGAGAATATACTTCAAGAGTCACATACTCTCAGAATGAAATGGCTGCCATCTTCTGGTCCTTGATTTAATCCATTTCTGAGCTAAAATGTAGATTTACCACCTTGGGTTCAACAGTACGGCTAACATTTCTGAGAAGTTTATTTAGCTGGGAGCGTTGCGGTTGACTGCGGGTCGGGGTCCTAGGACCTCCAGAAATATACAAAATGTAATTACAAGAAGAAGAGCATTAACATCAGTGGTAGATTCTGATTTCTCTGTGTAGGTCGTAATTCCTATCATACCTTAGCTTTCGTATTTTCAATTCTCTCCTTCCCTCTCCTTTGCCCTTTGCAACCACCCAAAATCTCAAATACAAAACCCCGCAGAAAAGAAACCCACCCAAAATCATCTTGGTGGATTCTTGCTATCTCTTTGGCCAGAATCCTACTCACCAAAGGAATGCCTTAAGCTGTTCCCTTTTTCATTCTAGCAAAAGAAAAAAAGAAAGGAAGGAAGGAAGGAAGAAGGAAGGAAGGAAGGAAGGGAAGAAAGTAAGGAAGAAAGAAAGAAAAAGAAAGAAAGAAAGAAAGAAAGAAAGAAAGGAAAGAAGAAAGAAGGAAAGAAAGAAAACACTAAAACAGACACAGAAAATGACTGGCTTTGAATGTGTTAAAATCTCAGCCTTGGGCATAGCTAATTATTAGAGCTTTTTCTCGGGCTGGTTTGGGCGACGGTACTGCAGTGGATATATTTTTCCGTGATCATTTTGTTCACTCCAGAAAGACGATTTGCAACCAAAATAGGCTACGATTGTATCTTAAGAAAGGTGTCAGAGCACGTAACAGGAATATCCATTCCTGCCAGAAATATCTTAAACTCTGATTGAAATACTTTTGTTCCACAATTACGAAAATGAGTTCCAAGGAGAAGGGGCTCCAGGTTAAACAAGTGTGTTTACAGGAGGACTGTTGAGCTATGTCTTGCTTATTTTCCAGAAGGGGAGGAACACAGAATTATTTGTGCCCTGTGCAAGATTAGCGTTTTGCAAAATACACACTGACAAGCTCAACTTTCGTTAGAATTTAGAAGCTTCAAAGGTGTGTTGGTCTGGTCTGAAACATCTTTCATGATTATGTGCTGGGGCATACACAGTAGGAACAGAGAGGTCTGGAGAGAACAGTGAGAACTAGAATAAACACTGACCTGGTACAGGGCTAAGGCGTTCCCCTGCTAAATGCAGAATAATGGACAGACGACTTATGGTTTCATATTTTAGGGCCATATTTCCGGAATTTTATTGATCATGCCCATTTGAGATAATTCTCACATTTTGCTGTTCCAATTTATTATTTATCAGGTATAAGGGAAGGGGAAGGAAATTTGGAAAAAGAGAGGAAAAAAAAAAAAAAACTTAGTGGGCAAATACAAACTGACATGATGGGTAGGAATACACTGAATCTTTAGTTATTTTTAACTGGGCTAAGCCCAAGTTGTTTTGTGTCATTTCAAACGTGACATTTCCTACACTATAGTCAGTGGATGTTCATCAGTGTGGCTCAAAAGAAGTGACCCCGTTGTCAAGTGGAGGAAAGGCAGTCAGATACTTTACAGCAGGTCTTGTTATCACGTGGACGTTTGGAGTGAAACTAACAATGACAGATGTTGGTTGAGCCTTATATGGGCAAGCGTAGTCCTCAGCACCTTCCATGCGTTCGTCTATATTATTCTTCAAACAGTCCTATAAGGTAGATACTATTGTAACGTTTTACTAATGAGACAGTTGAGCAGGGATTAGTTACCTCACAGACCCAGCATCACCTAGGTGGGGAACAAAGAGGCAGATTCCCCAGCCAGGTGGACGGACGCCGGAGCCCAAGCGTGTCACCATCGTAACTGTCTTCACAGGCACTGGGGAGTTACTGTGTGTGTACATGTATGCTCTTGTGAGCATCTGGCAGTGCGGGATGTTTCGTTTCCTCGCTTTGTTTACCACAGAGCGGCTTTCAGGAACGTCTATTAACGTGTCTCAGAAGCAAGATTCCTCAGAACGCAGATTAAGAAAGAGAGCTAATTTCGAGAGCTCACACCCAGTGTTCATAAAACCAGAACCCACTGAAATCACCAGTGAAACCATCTGAGGGACCTGAAGGTCTAGCTGTCTTCCATCAAACAGGACCATGCCTCTTTTAGACACTTTCCAAATTCATTCTAGAAAGAACACTGGACTCCTTTCCCGACAGAGGGTGGCTGGAAGGCAGGTTCCCAAGCCCCCAGCTCTGTGGCCTCGGGCACACTACTTAAAGTCCCTGAATCTCAGATTCCTTGAGTTTGCCGTGGGGTTAGAAGCCACCTTGCGGGATTCGGTGGAGATTAAATGAGATGACACAGCAAAACAGTTGAAGTGGGTCCCTGGCATTCGGTAGGAATTCAGCAAAACTCTCTTCCCCTTCCCATTTCTCTATTTGTAACCATCTCCAGAAAAATGTCCAGAGGCTTTCCAAACTTACCAGTAGCTGCTCTTTGTAAAAACTCTACTGATAGAATAATAATAATAAAAAAACTCTACTGATATAGTCAATCAAAAACTATACACAAATAATAAAAGTTCTGATCAGTCACCAAGAATAACCGTGTTCTAGACAAAAAGACAGAACCTCTTATTTTCTCTTATTCTGAAAAGACAGCAGCAACAAAAACACAACATAGCATGCTTTTATTTTAGAGAATGTCGCTCAAGGAAACTCTTAGCTAAAGTAGCCCAATGCCCTTTTCCCCGAAACCCACCGGGCAGCCTGTGGTGGCGTGTGTTCATTTCATCACACAGCCAGTTGATGTTACAAATCTGTTTCAATAACTGTCTTTTAAAATACTGTCATCCCTTGGCAGGCTGGGGAGGACGCTGGGTACTGTTGCACAATTGTTGTCATTACCTTATGTGTCTCTAAATGACTCAATCAGTTCAAACAAGACGGTATTGATCGATGGAGGATAAACACCATTTGATCTTACTCATGGAAACAGTAACCAGGCTCCTCTGAAGTGTAGTTCTAACAGCCCAATGCCCCCGCCCTGCCTCAGGGGAAAGCATCTGGAAAAGGGGAGACACCACTGCAGTGACATTACCTATTAGAAATCTGAATCCCATCTGCTCCTTGCAGATCCTATAAGATGCAGGTGGTTGTTAGCCGAGTGTTTCCTGCTGATTGGATCAGGAGTCAGAGAGCTCATCTATCGTTTGAGTCCATCCGACTTAATCTAATCAGAATCTCAGTCTTAAAAACTACATAGAAGCTTTAATTGGATAAATTAAGGTTTTGTGTTGAATATTTTTGATTCATCCAAATCAAAAATTTAAATATTGCCTTTTATAATAATGGCTGCTTTGACTAAAATATGCTGGTAACCTGAGCTCCCTAATTTGATTTTTTTTAAAGGTTTTATTTATTTATTTGAGAGAGAGAGAGAGAACACAAGTCAGGGGAGTAGGAGAGGGAGAAACAGGCTCCTTGCTGAACAGGAAATCCCCCCTCCATACAGGGCTCAATCCAGGACCCCAGGTTCATGACCTGAGCCAAAGTCACACACTTAACCAACAGAGCCACCCAGGCTCCCCACTAATTTGATTTTTTAAAGATATATAAACTCTGCTTTTTTTCTTTTCCTTATACAGCTATGTCTGTGGAATTTTATAGTGTATTAGCGATCCTGTGGAAAATATTTACCAGGTTTATTTCAACAGGGCTCCATCCCTGGTAAAAGGAGTAGGAAGGCCATAGTATGGACTAAGATAATCCCCTCCAGTCTGCAAGGGCGTGCACAGTGTTCTGCCCCCAGCAACAATATGGCTACAGAATTAGCACATGACAATTTGGCCAGACAGAACGACCAAGAGAGCAAACTGGTTTGCAATTCTATAAAATCTTGCCTTCGGTGATGTAGCAATGTCTCCTCTTCTTCCAGTAGTTAAAAATGAGCATTGTTTTTGGGATACCCAACCGATTCAGAGAACACTATACTTAACATAGCAGAATCCACTACTGTTACTACCTTATTTCTATAGAATATTCTAGTTTACAAAGCATTTTAGACAGAAGCATTTAGACTTTTCTTTACAAGATTTATTTATCTATTTATTTATTTATTTGAGAGAGAGAGAGAAAGAGAGAAAGCGCATGAGCAAGAGAGGCAAAGAGAGAGGGAGAATCTGAAACAGACTCCCCACTGAGTGCAGGGCCCAGCCCGGGGCTCGATCTCACCACCCTGAGATCATGACCTGAGCCGAAATCAGAAGTCAGGCACTTCACCACCTAGGCCACTCAGGGACCCCCAGACTTTTTTAAAGCCAGATTTCTTCATGGTCAGCACAGCATGCCTACTTTCTTCAAGGTAGCTCAGCCATCACATCTCATTCCAGTTGTGCGAAGCTGGTTAAATGCAAGACGCTCACATAGAGTCCAGAAGCCTAGCTGGGCTCTCGCAGTGGAGGCAGATTACGTCCGGAGCTTCACCTATCATGCGGGGCATGACTGCCCCGGTGATGAGTAACTAAGAGGTTAGATGAAATTAGGAAGAGAGGGTGAGAATCCCTGGGGAACGTGAGAGGAAAACTAGTCCCATAGGCATCCCCGAAGGAAAGGATCCTACAAAGATTTCGAGCATGGCACATCAAAGAAGTGGAGGGAGGGACACCGGGCTCCCTCCTGGAACATTGGCTGGGTGTTTGCAGGGTTTCTGTATCGAGGCAACTCTTCTTCCTCTCAAGTGATCTTTCATATTCTCCATCCAGCTTTTCTGTTAGGACTTGATTTAGGGCTCCTCTTTCCAGCTGGGGGCTTCTGCGTAAAGTAAGGTGGCTTCTTAGATTTGTTTAGCCCTAATCCCTCTGGTTACTTTCCCCGGCAGTCAGAGATCAGATGCTGACATCATGCAGCGCGAGTCTGTGTTGGCACATGGACATGACCAGGTCAGGTACCCTCTTGCCTGAAGGTCCCCAGCAGAGCCTCACAAGGCAGGCATTGACTGCTAGCCAGTTAGAGTCGGTGCCCTATGATGATGATCATGACAATGACATGAGTAATAGCTCTTCTGGGCTGACATAGCTCCTGCCACATGCTCCTGCACAGAGATGGACTTGTTCAACCCTGTGGGATTCTGTGGAATGGGCGCTATGGCTGTGCTGTTTTTCCAATAAAGAGGTCAAGGCTCAGGACCATGGAGAAACTTGCCCCAGGTGACAGGGCTGGAAAGTGGTGAAGACAGGAGTGAACCCCAACAGTCTGGTGTACACCACTGTGCAGACAGAGTGTGACCAGAGCATGGAGAAGCACTGGATCTTGGAACTGGAGCTAAATTTTGAGGTTTACTATTGCACAGAGAAGAACTAAATGAGTTAGTTTCCCCAAGGACAAAAGACATTTTGATTGTTGTTAGGGTAAGAACCCAAGTGTAGACCCCCAGCCCTCAGTAATTGCCCTGAATGACTTGGCTTCCTGATGCCCAGATTCTTCGAGGGTCTGAACACAGCACCTCCCACCCGGAGGCCACACCCTTCTCCCCAGGGAAAGAAGAACTGGGCTGCTAGGTCTGTAAATGCTCAGGGAGCCCCAGATTTAAACTGCCCTAATTTGGAGCTTTAAATGGAGACCCAGAAGTTCCCAAATAGCAGCTCTACCAGCCTCAATGGAATTATTCATTTAGGATAACAAGAGCATGCTTCCAGAAGTTCCTTGTTAAAATACACACTAGTTGGGAGACAGGGCATGAGTGATAGGGACACTGTGAGGTATTAATATTCAGAAACACATTAACCTAAGATCTCTTAGCAAATTAGCCTGGCAAAGCCCGCCGAGAAGGGCGTTTAGGAGAAGTCAATTGTGATGGTAGGGAAGAGAAGACGGAGAGGAGAAATGGCCAAGGATAGAGGTATTGTGGGGAACAAGAGGAAAATGTAAGGTATCTGAATGATGGCTATTTGTCTGATCTTTGAGGAAGAATTTACTTATTAATTTCAAATGATTATTAAAGACATTTGAGCATCACACTTACCAGATTCCTCCCTGTCTGCCCCTCACTACAGAACAGAGTTAAGACAGGTTTCTTGGCCAGAACTGGAATCATCCAATAATGTTAGTACATGGCCCTGCTTTTCCAAGGCAGAGATGTTCTCCATCACAGGCAAGGGTTCCTCATTAAGTCGGGATAAAATAATCGGAAGGAACCTGGGTCATTAGCAAGGTAGCAGAATAGAAATCTGGATCTTCACACCAAAGGGCAAGCCTCTTGGCCTGTGTTGTTTTCATGGTTACTACGAAGAACAGAACGTCAGAGCTCAAATTCACTTGCAAATAGCAGGGTTATGAGCATGACAAAAATGCCCCTATGAGATAATATAACCTGTCCCCAAATCAGTCCCCTGCAGGGCACAGTGGAAGACCCCTGAAGAGAAAATTATGGGGGCAGGGGCTAAGGGGAGCATCAGGATGGAGGAGGGAGGGGCTAGGGATTAGCATCTTCTTCAAGGAATTAGCTGCTGGATGGAAGGGAAGGAAGGCGATCTCTTGGGATTACTGCATTAATCTGTCTCCTGGGACTGATTGATGGACGCAGTGATTGTATTCAGCATTATTCTAGACGCTGTGTTGGATACAAAGATGTATTGCACTTTTGTTCCTAACTTCAAGGGGCCAAGGAAGGGTTCCCCAGGTTTCCTATCTCAGTCTTAGGGTATTTATTGTCTCCCTTCTCCAAAGTCTCTTACTTTGCTGGAGAAGGAATACTATTTTCGTGCTACACTGAGGGTTCCTGAAAGGCAAGAAAGTTATCCTATTTCTTTTTCAGTGTGCAGACCTACCACCTTGGTCTGCATAGAACAGATTCACATCATTGTTTGCTGAATAACAGAGCCACCTAAGTGGGGAGAGTAGGACAGGAGGTAGAAGAGACCAAGAAAAACAGCACTGAGTGCCCAGTACCCCACTCTGGGCTGTGTACTTGTCCTATCCTTTTGCATCACTATGGCAACACCATGCGACAGGTATCCTGATCCCCAATGTCCAAAAGAAGAAGCTGGGATCTGGTTAAAACAACCTGAGCCAAGTTTACAAAGTTCTTAAGGGTAGAGCCCCCACATTAGAACCTGAGTCAGTCTAAATTCATGATCCCATGGTGTGTCTACTGGGCCATGGTGCCCACTTGGGAATCAAAGAATGAACAACAAAGGGGAAAATACTGTGTGCTTTATTATTATGTGGTGAAACTAGAAAAGTAGGAGGGAACCAAGTGTGTAGTAGTCCGAGAGGCTATATGAAATTCCCATTCAGTCCAGCAAATATGTATTAACTGTGTCTACTAAGTTCCAGGCTCAGTGGAAGGGCTGGAGATAAAAAGATGAGTTTCCATCCTTGGCGAGGGGATGGTCCTCCCTCTCTTCATTTCCCCACCTGTCCCTAAACTAATCCTTCTGCCTCTAACACATTCTCAGCAACACTCATGGAGTTTCCTTCCTAAAGTGCACAGGGGCCTGTTAGAGTTCTGTGCTGACTTCGTAATAAAGCAAGAACACTCTATCCTGCTGGGATGGACATCATTCTTGCCTGCCTCCCCAGTCTCACCTATTGTCACTCCCACTCCTGATCCCCTATGTTCCACTCACGTTCAGCATCCCAACCATACTCAACTTCTCCATTGTCCACGCTGTTTTTGCTTCTGTCTCTGTCCCGTAGAGCCCCCATCTCCCTTCTTCTGCTGACTCCTAGGCTTCTGGACCAGTCTGAGTAGAGGAAAGTTATCCCCTGGAAATTAATACAAAGTTGGGTACTTTTGATAGATAATGACATTGGTTGCTAGCGCTGTAGAACATGGGGCCATGGGAAGTCTTCGAATAGGAAAGTAACATAATAAAATGGTCGAGAAAATTAACAAGTGTTAACACAGAGGATGTTAGAGTTAGAAAAAAGGTCAGAGGTCAAGTTAAGACATGAAATAATAGTTGCATACATGGTAATTAATGGCCATGAGAATTCAAAAGAAGGGCAAATATCAGAACTCAGGGGCTGACTAGACATAATGAGAAAGAACTTAAAAGGACAGTTTATGCCAAGGTGTGAAAATTAGCATACAATCAGAACTTCTGTAATCTGGTTTCAAGGATTTGAGCCCAGGCATTCTGGGTCTGGAAAGGGAACATAAAGCTGTCTTTCATTGCGCGTGTCACATTCCTCAGGACTACTGCACTACAGAGCTCCAGAGAGTTGGACTTTTGTAAGCTTCACTCAAGGATCAAAAATATTTTATTAATCAGTGGTTGGCCGTCTCAGTGAGAATTGAGTGTTCGGCCTAATTTTTCCAAATTGGTCTCAGGAAACCAGATACAGCAATTAAGCTCAAAAGGACAATCTCAACTAGAAAAAAAGAGATATAATAACATGAATCCAAGAATGAATGAAATACAGCACTCACAGCTCATCAGGCCCCTGTAATCTACTACACAAATAATTGGTCCCAGGCCTATGGAATAAACATCTGCTTTTAAGCTGAGACACATCTACATGGCACGTTGGGATTACCACTTTGCCAATTTGTAAGTCAACTTAGAAATTAAACATATCTGCAAAGACTTTCTACTCTTCTTGGGCTATGCCATTCTAGAATTTCTAACCTCTGCCAATCCTCTTTCCCAGGGATCCTCAAGAGAGTGGGGCATGGTAGGAAGAGTGGGGTATCATTACTAAATGAAGAGAACACAACAACCATCTGTGGCCTCATCTTACAGTTACTGAGAACATGACCACACTGAAGCCATTCATGTATAGGTATTAGCCCGGGTTCTCCAGAGAAACAGAACTGGTATTCCAATCAGTGCCTATACAAAAACGGTTTTGTTGTCGTCATTGTTCTAGCACCTGTAAGATACCAGTACTGGCAACTAGCACCTCTAAGATATATCTATCTGTCCATCTAAAGAGATTTATTATAAGTGGTTGGCTTGCATGAATTAAGGAGGCTGATAAGCCTCAAACCCTGAAGTTGGCAAGCTGGAGACCCAGGTCAGATGATGTCTATTTCCAGCCTGAAAGCCAGCAGGCACCAGACACAAGAACCAGTGTTTCAGTCCTAGTGAGTCCAGAAAAGATGGATGTCCCCGGGAGGGCAGAGTTCTCTCTCACTCAACTTGTTTTTGTTCTATTCTTGTCTTCAATTGATTGGATCAGTCTATATTTAATCTCATCCAGAAAGACGTTTACAGACACACCCAGAACAATATTTAGCCAAACATCCAGGCACCCCATGGCCCCGTCCAGTTGAGACATAAAATTAGCCATCATAGTAGAACCTTAATGGAGTAGAGTTCATATGTTGTCTGGTTGTAAAGCTCTGCGTTTCTTCCCCAACACCCACTCCGCCCTCCAACACATGCCTTTTCCACCTGCTGTTCAAGTTTTCCCAAATCATTTTTGGATAAAAATAAAAGTGTTCATCTCTCAATGTTCAGTGTTACCAACAAAAGATCGCATGTGAGGGTCTTTCAGAGTCTCTGATGGTCCTGTTCAAGCTGACTCGAGGCTGAAGGATTTGAGAAGTTCACAGGGTCAGAACCAGTTACAAAGGGAAGGAGTGTTTGGAGAGGTCTCCTGTGTGATATCGTGCTACCAACACTGGCCACCAGGCCAGTATAAACACCCACGTGTCTATACGCTTTCATGTCCTCACACGCAGGCTTGGGAATTCAGGAATATATATATACCCCTATAACTATGCACCCCCCAGAGGGAGCAGCTTGAGTTTGTCTCATTCAGGGAGACTGTGGAAAGCAGCAAGGAAACTAGGCACTTGCACTAGCAAGTCACAGTGGGCATATCAACAACTTATTGGTTGGTCCTCGTGGAAAGAGAGTTGCAAACAGATCACTTGAGCCAGAATCTAGTAACAATGAGATTTTTTTTTTGGGGGGGGGGGTGATTTCTAAACACTACCATTAAGGAAAACACGCATTCATTAGGAATGATGAAAACATCAACAATTACTAGAGAAAATATGGAATCATCCACCCATTTCTCCTATCATCTAGCGTCTACCTTTCTTTCATAGGCTTTTTCTTCTCTTTAATACAATGTTCTTTACATGAGATCTAGCCCGTCTCTTTGGCAGGTGGGATAAATTCAATTACTGTCCATTGCTTTGTTTTGACATTTAACACGTATAGACTCGAGCTTCATTCAGCAGTTCCCAACTCAGCTGCCAATTATGATGACTTTGAAGGCTTACAAGGTAACCATTTCCAGGGCCCCCTCCCAGACCAGGCGAATCCTGCCCCAGTGCAGATGATTATAATGGAAAGCCAAGCAGGGAGTCTGTTCTTTCTCCATAGCTCCCGCTCTCTGATCTGCTGTCAGCCCTGTTGACTAAAGCTATTCTTAGATGATTTCTTTTTAGTGCCAGTTTGGAGTATGCTGAGTAGTGGCACAATATTTTAAGGCTATAGGGCCCTGTTTAGCAAGTGATGGCAAGTCATGGTTAAGGAAAGCATGCAAACTGGACATATCCTCTGAGCAGAAGATTACAGTCAAGTTGTTTTTTGGATTATGATAAGGGGCGCCTGGGTGGCTCCGTCAGTTAGGCATCTGCCTTCAGATCTGGTCACAATCCCTGGGTCCTGGGGATGGAGCCCTGTATCAGGCTCTCCGATCAGCGGGGTGTCTGCTTGTCCCTCTGCCCCTCCCACCCGCACACTCCCACTCGTGCTCATGCATGCTCTCTCTCTCTAATAAATAAATGAAATCTTTTTAAAAGATTTTATTGCCAAGGGGGAAATTTAACAAAGTACACGTGACTTGCTAAAATCCAGAACTGCTTGCGATGAAATGTGAAAGTTCTATTTTGACAAAGCATGTGTAGGTTAATGCTCTCTCTCCTGCATTTCCTTGTGCAACTTACAGTTTCAAGCTAAATCCCAGGGATTTAATGCCTTCTTGTTGATATTTAAAGGGCATTTTAAGCAAGTAAGTGTGAAATGTCTTTTGAAGAGGATCAAATGTCCCTATTCTATCTACTTCAAAATATGCTAAAAAGCAGGAGGTGTTCCCGTTAGACCACAAATTGTGAAGTTTTAAATACACTTTTTAAGTGAACATACATGGTTCTATTTGAAATTAACTTTTCTGTCAAACAAAACTAAATGGTAGTCTAGGTGTCAGGACGGTTTTGCAAGAATGATGATCTGGGCACCAGGTGGACATGCTTAACTCTCCTGAGAGTCTGGGGACCGTTTTCTTTTCAAATGAAGTTGTATCTGATTCCTGGTTTTGAATTTGTACTTAAAAAAAAAATAAAAAGAAGAAAAAAATTTGAAGGACACACCTTCTCACTCCTTGCATGTTTATAATGCCGAGATTTAGTCCGGGGTGGGGGCGGGGTGTGTGGGGTGTGTGTGTATGTGTGTGTGTGTGTGTGTGTATAGATACGTATGTATATACATATCTGCACAGACAAGGACACACACAAAAACTACAATACAGTCATTTTTCTCTTATACCTCTGCTCGTTCCTTTTACTTGATAATGTTAAATCAGTAGTTTCCCCAGTGGAATTTTGTCTGGTATAGTTTTATTTTCTCCATAGATATTTTTGCAGTAGTGCAATTTCCCTAGTGTCTCAGGTTTTGCTATTTTAAGTTACTCTATCTAGGACTTCAAATGACTCCAAATAAGATGGCATATAGATATAAGCATCAACAAACAGTCATCAAAGTATCAGCTGGCCCAAAGCATCTTTGCCAAAATAACTGTTCCTTGTAAAAATTACACCCATTGGCATTGCTTCTCTACAGCTCTTAACACCCTTGTCTTAAAAAGCAGGGTGGAATCAGCCACTTCGTTAGTCAGGGCTGTCACCAAGGGAGGAGAAAGAACAAAGTCAAGGATTAAAGAGAGTAAGAGATGGGAAAAGGAAAAGAGGAACTATATGGACATTTGAAGGTGGAGGCAGAGAGACAGGAAGGAGACCCACCCCCAAAACTCTTATGCTTGGTGCCTATTGGAAGTACTTGTGCCTATTAGCCATCAGTACCCCACATCAGATGTTTGGCCCATAGCTGGCTCCCTCCTCTCTGGCTATCTACAATTCAGAAGAGCTAAAGGTCAAGGGGAAGAAGGAACCAACACTTCAAATGTAAGAATACAAATTAACATGGACTCCAAGTCACATCCTACCAAGTGACACATCACCTGGTCATCTCTGAGTGATGCTCCCCATTCTGCCAGGGAGCACGAAGGCTGAGTTTCAGGGGGGTATGACCAAGTGCACAGCAGAGAGCTGGCAATGACCAGGTATCCACTTTGGACCATGTGCAAAATGGGTCAGAAGCTGAATGTGTCCAGGTGAACCGTCACACGGTCCATCCACAGCACTACTCAGATGGTCATAGCTTATTTTCTTTCTAGCAAAGAGGCTAAGTTACCATAGTGCTTTAGATGACCAAAACCATCTGTCCCTATGGAAGAAGACACAAACTCAGAGTATCCACCTCACCAGTTCCCTCCTGTCATGGGGTTCTCCATAGAAACTCTTTAGGAAAAGCTGGATAGATACTATAATCTCCCTACTTCTTCTGTGCCATTCACCTATTTCTGAATATAGTAATGAGGAGCACAGACTCTGACCCCAGAGTACCTGGATTCTAATTACGGGTCTCCCTCCAGTTACCTGGGTGACCTTGGACAGATATATTAACCAACCTCCCTAACTTGATTTCTTGTCTGCATCATAGGAATGATAATACCTACCCCCACTGAGTTTTTATGAGGATTAAATGAATTAGGTTTAAAGTTTCTGGAATATAGCATATAATAAGTGTTCAGGAAAGGTTAGCTCTGTTATTATTTGAAATCTTTTCAAATTTTGCTATGTAATAGGCAAAACCAAGGTATCTTGTTTTTTTAACTTACCTTTTCTGATCTGATGACTACATTTAGATAAGTTTACAAACTCTTTTTGCTTCTTTTTTTCTGTGAAGTGACTGCCTGTGTCCTTCGCTGATTGGTCCACTGATGTGGGCAAATCATTATTCAGGCAATTTTTATTATTGATCTAAAAGTATTCCTTGTATACTACAGATAATGATTCTTGGTCGATTACATAAAAACAGCAATCATTTTCTTCCTGTCAGTGGTTTCCTTTCAAATTTATTGTACAGAAGTTTATAATTTTTTTAAAGCTTTATTTATCTGAAAGAAAATGCATGTGTTGGGGAGGAGGGGGAGAGGGAGGGAGGGAAAATCCCAAGCAGACCCCCTGCTGAGCACAGAGCCTGAGGCCTGGCCCCAAGGGGGCTCCATCCCAGGACCCTGAGATCAGGACCTGAGCTGAAACCAAGGGTCAGATCCTCAGCTGACTGCGTCCCCCAGGCACCACAAGTATGTCAGTCTTTTCATTTGTGGTGGTTACTATGCCTGGTTAGGAAGCTCTTCTGCATCACCAGATTATAAAAATGTTCCCCCATCTTTCCTTCCAGTAGTTACACAGCGTTTTTAAAGGCTTTTCCATTCATCCACTTAGAATTTCAGTATATGCTCTGATAGGGTGGGCCAACTTTTTTCTCAAAGTGTCTATGATCTGTCCTTTGAAATAACACCTGTTGGCAATTTCCAACATAAACAAAACTAACTATAGGTCTAGGCTTCTTTGTTTCTTTCCATTAATCTATTTGTCCATTCCTATGCCTGTTTTAATTTTAACTTGGAATTAGGTGGGTTCCCAGGAATACTATAATTCAGTACACGTTGTGGCATTTCCTGAATGTTTTTCCTGCCAGGTGAACTTTAGACTCATTTTGAAAAAAAAAAAAAAAAAAGTATTGATGTTTAAATTGGTTTGCATTAGATTAATCATACGGGAAGAAGAGATCCTTTTAATAATAACACTTAACATGTATCCAGGCCTTAGATCCTTTAATATAATTTTATCGTTTTCTTCATAAAGAATTTGGGTACTTCACCTTACGTCTATTCTTACAAGTTTTGTTTCTATTGTTCAGATCTTCTCATTTCATCTGCTATTTCTGCTTCAATGATGAACTTGTTTTGACTGTTCTTGTGGTATTCCTTTATTCTAATTGTTCTGCACAAGAAGCCCCAGTAGCTTAATGGAAAAGGCATTGGCCTCCTAATTGTTCTGCACAGTTGATTTACTTGTCTTTAATGAGAATGATCTCAGGCACCTGGGTGGCTCAGTGGGTTAAAGCCTCTGCCTTCGGCTCAGGTCATGAGCTCAGGGTCCTAGGATTGAGCCCTGCATCGGGCTCTCTGCTCAGCGGGGAGCCTGCTTCCCTTCCTCTCTCTCTGCCTGCCTCTCTGCCTACTTTGTGATCTCTGTGAAATAAATAAATAAAATCTTAAAAAAAAAGAATGAATGATCTCAGTGTTTCAGTACTAAGTATGTTTTCTGTGTGTTTATGATGCTCTTCATCAAATTAAAGATGTTTTATTCTATTACTAACTTAGCAAGTTTTTTTTTTCCTAAACCAATAGTGGGTGCTAAATTTTTTTAAGTGCCAGTTTTAATTTAATGGTATGATCATATTTTTTTCTTCCTTGTCACTGAAATGAATTAGTAGAATCCCTAAAGTTGCATAGTATTAGTATTTTGGTGATAAATTCAATGTGTTTATTGTATATTAGTATTTTAATACTTTGCTGTATGTGGTTCATATCTAGACTTAACACACGATATTGGGGTTCACAGATTTCTATTTTGTGATCTATTTGTCTGGCTTTTATCAGAGATATGAAATTGACAGATTTAGTATAAGTTCTCCTTTATTTTCTATGCTTCAAAACCTTTATATAATGAAAGAATTATTTGTTTCTTAAATGATTTGTAAAAACTGTCTAATAAAACCATCTGGACCTTGCGTTATTTAGGAAGAAGACAGTGAGTTATTTCATTAAAGTGTGTGGGTTTTAGCTCATTCAAATTATTATTTCACCCTTTAGTTTTCTAGGTAACTGATCACTGCATCCATATTTGTCAATGTATTAATAGAAATATTAAGAGTCAAGAGTCTCTTATCTGTGGTTATAACCATTTTTCCCACTTCTTATAAAAATATTTTGTGTAGGGCGCCTGGGTGGCTCAGTGGGTTAAAGCCTCTGCCTTCGGCTCAGGTCATGATCTCAGGGTCCTGGGATCGAGCCCCGCATCGGGCTCTCTGCTCGGCAGGGAGCCTGCTTCCTCTCTCTCTGCCTCCCTCTCTGCCTACTTGTGGTTTCTGTCTGTCAGATAAATAAAATCTTTAAAAAAAAAAAAAATTTTGTGTAGTGTAAAAAAAATCAAAAACATAAAAAAACATTAAAAAAAGAACAAAGCAAAATAAATGCATAACTTTACAGGCGAGAGATAACTTCTGTACGCATTTGGACTATTTTCTTCCTGCCCTTTTTCCTAGTATATATGTATCACCTGTTTTTAAAATGGGTTTCTCCTTCTTACTTTGTCCAGGTAGCCAGAGGTGCTGATTCACCAACCTTTCAATCAGCCCTTACATTTATCAAGTCTGTGGATTTTTCCATCTGACCGATTCACTTTTGATTCCTTCTGATTTCATTATATCTATTGTGTTTTGTCCCGGGCCTCTTTAGCCAGACCCTTGGAGTAATTTTCAGCATTTTTCTCTAATTAATGATCAACAGGTTCCCCAGAATAGAACAATGACCACATCTCAGTCTTTGATGATTTGTTCTCATTGGCAATTCATTTATTAGGAAGATTTAACTTTTTATATTATTAGAGTAAGATCTATATATTATAGAAAGCTTAAAATAGTCAAAGGAGAGTGGCAAACTGATTTGTTTACCTAGTGAGCCTTTTATAATCCCCTACAAATATGAAAGTTAACACAAATGAAATCAGACTATGCCTGCTGTTTTCAGCCTCCCCTTTAACTATTCTATTCTATTCACAAATATCTGTCTGAACTGTATGTTCTACTAGAACAGTATTATTAGATGCATTGTACCACTACTTATTCAAATATTTCTTAATCACTGATATTTAGGTAGTGTCTAATTTTCATTACAACTCTAAGGTGCTCTGGAGCTCCTGGGTGGCTCAGTCATTAAGCATTTGCCTTTGGCTCAGGTCATGATCCTGGGGTCCTGGGTTCGAGCCCCGCATCTGGATCCCTGCTCAGTGGGAAGCCTGCTTCTCCCTTTCTCGCTTCCCCTGCTTGTCTTCCCTCTCTTGCTTTCTCTCTCTCTGTGTCAAATAAATAAATATAATCTTAAAAAAAAAAACCTCTAATGTGCTCGCTCTCTCTCTCGCCCTCTCTCTTACACACACATGTGCACACACACACTGAGGACCTTAAGGATGTTTTCCTACTGAGAAGTGACAACAAACACAAGAAACCACCCAATCAAGTACTAAAGCAACATGAAAGACAACATAACACATTCCAAACAGCATTTCTATGTCCCTTGGACAATTTCTAGAAAGGATAGCCTTGCAGAAGAACCCAGATGATGCTAAGGTGAGTCAACCAAAGCAGCAGACAAGGAACAAGAAGGAAATATTTACTGAGTATCATCCAAATGCCTGGCAGTTTATTAAGGTCTCTCCTATCCATTATCTGACTTATTTATTTATTTATTAGGTTCTCTCCTATCCAATATCTGATTTATCTTTGCTAAAAAAATAAAAAGATCAAAACAAAACAAAACAAAACCTTCAGGCTAGGTATCAGTGCTCCTGTTCTTAGAATAAGAAGCAGAGCCTCAGAGAACTTAAAATCGTGGTGGTGGGATGGAAATTTCAATGCAAGCTTATCTTTCTCTGAAGATGTGCAATCTACTATAGATAGAGGATATTTTCCGTAATTGTAAGTTAGTATATCTACTAAGAACAATTTTAATTTTTCTTTATTTTAAGCCTTGACAAGGCACAATCTGACCAGGCCCAAAATTAAGGTATGATTGATTACTACTGCCTTAATAACACAGAAGAGATTCTGGTTACCTTAATTTTTTGGCTGACAATATATTGATTTTTAAAAAGAAGGTGCCACATATTGGGACTTGGTGGGGTGTTTTTAAGCCACATTTTGGAATTTTATGTATGCATATTCTCTAATTTTGCTGTGGTTCACGATACATGGCCAACTAGAGAGTTACCATGTGAATTCACTTCCAAAGTAAACTTAAGACCGATTGTAAACATTTCCAGAGAGAACATTAGAGCTAGTTTCTATTTCTTTATCAAGTAATGCACAATAGTATTTACTTAGCATCAGTAGGCAAATGCATAAACTTTGGTCATTAATCCTTCACATACCATGTCGATATAATTGGAGCTCCTTCTGTGTAAAATTCCCTGGGCATACTAAATGCTTGGAACTCCTTATAAAACCAGTTATACAACTTGCATGCTGGTAAGAGTTATCATGCAACATCAGTGCACAAACACTGGGGAAGCCTGGATTGGGGTCTGGAGAGGTCCCATTGGGCATGAACCCATCACTGACCTTGCTCGCTCCAACCCCAATGTCTCCCACCTGGTTACAAAGGAACGTCTCTCCTCTGCTTCCCAAGTCAGAATTAATCTTTACCCCCACTCCGTGTCCTTATTCCTCCTCTTTAGAAAAGCCCATAAAATACATACAGAAACTCTAGCAGTAACAAAATGACTCTATTTCCCAACTAAACCATCTAGCACAGTGCCCAGCACATTAGAGATATTCCTTTAATACTCATGGCAGAGGGAGAAGCGGGCTCCCTTCTGAGCAGGGAACCTAATAAGGGACTCGATCCCTGGACCCCAGGATCATGACTTGAGCTGAAGGCAGGTGCTTAACCGACTGAGCCACCCAGGTGCCCCCATTGCATTTTTAAACCAAGAAAGCTAATAACTTGAACCTCTGTCTTCCATACCTCTTGTCCTCTTCCTCACACCATCACACCTGCCTTTGCTTTTCCAAGCTTCTCTCTCTGCGCATGTTCAGCAGGCCTGCCCTTCTCACCTTTGTCTGTCTTGCCCAATTACAAACATGTTTTCCCACTTTCTCTGTTGCCACGGCCACCAACTGCTGTCCCGCTAGGGCACGCATCTTCCGACACTGCCTAACTTCGGGCAAATCTAGGTAAAAAAATATCACTTACAATCCCCTCATAGTTTCCCTTCCACAATGTGTAAGCCAATTTATATGTACAACTTTTCCATATGTTTTTCTTCTTTATAGTGTGGGGTAATAAAGAAAGGGCAACTTCTACTATCCCCCTCACAGCTGTGGAGGCAGAAATGCTGGCATTTGCTTCCCTACCTGCTTCTCTCGCTTGCCTCCTTATCTTTGTCTCCCTGCCACCTTCTCCAAGCCAGAACCCACTGGTACCTGAGGCCACCAGGGTCAAGGGTCAGGAACAGCAACTCTGACCTTGCCCAACAGTGAACTCTGGAAATTTCTGCTGAAAAGTCTCAACCGAGGTGAGATGTTTATTCCAATCCACCTGTGATTTTCAGGAAGGCAGAAATCTTGAACCCTCAATAACTTCTAGACCCTTCTCTTCTGGATCAAGTAGGCTCCAATGTTGCAAACAGAAAACCAGAAAGGCACTGAAAAGAAGAAAAGGGAATTCAAATGTCAACTCTCCTTTTCAACCACTTCGTACTCTCGATTTTACTCTTCTTTGTCTCTCTCCCAAAGACAAGAACGTACATGTAAATGCAGTGAAACCAGTGACATCCATCTTGCACAAAAGGTAGAGTCGCTACTCTAGGACAGAACTTTCTAGAAGTGACTGGAACAAGAAGAAGAATAAACAGTAGGAGATTAGATGCAGATTCAATTGACTTCAGAACAAGTATAAGTTACTGTCATTTATAAAATGCCAGTCCAAGGTCTTTCATTTGCTCTCCAAGTTATTTGCTAAGCACTTAGCATAATGCCAGGCTAAGCATTCTGGGCAAAGAAAGAGGAGTACAGCACAGCACAGTCCCCACATTGAGAGAGCTCACAGTGTAGCGAGAAAGATAGCTGTGCAAGCAGATAATTACAGTATCATTTGCACAGTACAAGGATGTACAGACTCACTTGAGAGTACTAAGGCTGTGACTCCTAGCATGACCCCGAGAGGGTATCGAAGGAAGGCTCCCAGAGCAGATGTTTCCATCCAATCTGAAATGATAACAGGGCCAGTGTGGCGAAGGTTAGATGTGGGAAGGAGAGGGGAAGGAATGATACTCCAAGCCGAGAGCCAAAAATACAAGGCAGCATGGGAGCCCCCAGCGGCAGGGAAGGGAATGAGATGGCTGGAAGGGAATCTGGTCCTGGAGGGACAATGTCTGGTCCTGGAGGGACGATGTATCGTGCTAAACATGTGAGACTTTATCTTCCAAGAAAGTGATTTTGAAATTTTGCCCCTTGGAATTAGAGATTAATTAGAATAAGAATTAAAACAGTATAATAGGTAACCCTCACCGGGCAGTTATTAAATGCCAGGAACCACTTTAAGTATTTTAAATCTATTCATAGTTCGTTCTTAAAACAACCCTGTGAAATAGGAACTGTTGCTATCCTCACACTTTTATATATAAGGAAATGGAGACTCTGAGTCTCCACCAGAATGACTAGAGGCAGAGGAGGGGACCATCTCCATACAGCAGGTTGGCTGTGGAGTGTCCATCTGAACCAAGCATCCCTTTGCTACAAAAACACATGCAGGACCGGGACCACCGATGGCCAAGGGGTGAAAGTTGGCAGAGCCAGGAGAGTCCTCCAGATCTCTGGATTAGGAGTCCCTCCCTCACCCTGTTCCAGACTGAATGCAAGGAGGAGGGAGAAGGGACGGGACCTGTGCAGGGTCCTGCCTCATCCAGCGGTGGAGTGGGGGTGGGGGCTTTCCCCCAAGTTGCTTTGCTCTCTCCTCCAGCTGGAGTTACTGGCGGTAACAGCAAGTTACTAAAAGATGTCAACTAAGTCCCGCATCCCCCCAGCAGCACTGCTTGCGAGCCCCATTCACATGTGAGCAAACTGATCAGGGATCCTCAGTTCTTTCCTGTAGTGCTGATGCCAGCAGTAACTTTTCTCCAGTGACTTCCACTCATTGCCCCTCTCTTTGCGCAGCCATTCTCATCTGGGTGACAGTGCCTTTGCACAAAACCGTGGAACGTCCTACTTACTGCAGAACCTGAGAAGTTGGGGTGCTCAGTCACCGTCCTGTTTCTCCCTTCCCCCCTTTTTCTAAATCACAAATATCTGCATCTAACACTAATCTCACTAGATGCCAGGAACTCTCTCAACGCTCTTTCGACATATTTATTCACGTAATACAACAACCCTGAGAGAAATATTACTGCTTCCTGAGTTGAGAATGCATGGATGCCATGAGGTTAAGGAACTTTCCAGGCACACAGTAAGAGGCAGAATGAGGATTTGAATCAAGATGTCTACACCCCTATTCAGGCTTCATCTTACTTGACATGACAGAGCGTGTACTTCGCGTCACTCATTTGTTCTCAACAATTCTTTCTTCACTTGGCTTTCCATCCACCTCCTGCTCCTGGCTGTTCTCGGACTTTCCGACTGTTCCAGTTCATTCTCCTCTATGGCTTCCTCCTTATCTCCCTGACTTCCAAGAGCTGGAGTGACCCAGCTTCAATTACACCTCTAGGCGGATAGCTTCCCAACTAGTATCTCCTGCCTGGAACTCTCCCAGGAAATTCCAGCTCCTGGAACCAACTGTCCACTCAGCCTCTCTGGGCTCATGTGGCTATCTGCTGGGCATCTCAAAATCAGTATGCCGACAGCAGAGCTCCTGATCTTCCCCAAATCTGCTCTTCCCCATCTGAGCTAATAGGAGGTCTAATCTTCTAGCTGCACAGGCTAGAACACTGGATGTCATCCTTGACCCCTTATTTTTTCCTCATATCCAGATGCATCCCGTGCATCTGGAAAGTAGATCCAAGATATCCGCTCTTCACCACCCCTGGTCCACCACAGCTCCCTCTTGCCCAGAAGGTGCGATGGTTTCTGACTGGTCTCAAAGCTCACGCTTTGTCCCATGAGCTTTCTGCTGACCAGAGCGAGGTCAAAGCTGAGCAGGGCCCTGCCTCCAATGCAACATCTAAGGGCACTGAAAAACTCAGGAATCAAGACAAGTGGTGTTTTCACAGAGTATTTTTTTCAAATCAGAATCCATGCCAAAAATATCCTAATGAGGGACCCCTGGGTGGCTCAGTTGGTTGAGTGGCTGCCTTTGGCTCAGGTCATGATCCCAGCGTCCTGGGATCGAGTCCCGCATCGGGCTCCCTGCTCGGCAGGGAGCCTGCTTCTCCCTCTGCCTCTGCCTGCCACTCTGTCTGCCTGTGCTCACTCTCTCTCTCTCTCTCTGACAAGTAAATAAATTTAATATATATATATATATATATATATATATATATATATATATATATATATCCTAATGAACAAAATAGCCAATTCTTGCACGAAAACAGAACTAGAGTGTCGGCATCACTCCCCTCCGTCCCAGCCCTTCTCGACTCTCTTCAGTGGTAGACGGATCCTGCTAAGCGTCTCGTTGATCCTCTGGCCTCCCATCTCAGAGCAAAAACCAAAGTCCTCACCTTGACCTGCAAGATCCTTTATGGCCTGGGCTGCCATTATCTCTCTGATAACTCCCACTTCTGACCTAGTTCACTCAGCTCCGTGCCCTCCACACAGGCCGGCTCCCTGCTCCATCAAGGAGCAACCACCTCAGGGCCCGCAGGCTTGCAGGCTCTCTGCCCAGAACGGTCTCCCCCAGATATAGGCTTCACATCACAGGGTCTCCTCCCAGATCCACCCCCCTGGGATCACACCATCTAACATTTCACTCCCTCCTCCCACACACACACTTCATATTCCTTTTCTCTTCATTTTTTTTTCTCCTCAGGAACTATCTTTAGCACCTGCACATTTTACTTGTTTACAGTCTCTCTCACCCACTAGAAAACCCTGAGATTTGGGGGAGAGGGGTTTTGTTTTGTTCTCTGCTATTTTTCTAGTATCTCAAAAAATTCTTGAATAACAGTAGGTACTCAGCAAGTTTTTTAATGAATAACTGATACGTATTGAGAAGTATACTCAAATACTTACTACTCATGAGTGCTCTCCTTCGGTGCCAATGTTCCTAACACCTACTTTGTATTGGTTTTGAATCCTATTGCCTCCATAAATTACACTGGGAACGACTCTTTCAAAGGCAGTGGTCTTGGGTCTGAACAATTTTGGGATATTAGAAAATGTATTGCACAATCTTTCTTCTAAATGGACCAAATTTAACAGAAGTTTGACTTGCTTAAAAAAATATTTATCTGGGATCCAAGTTCATCCCTCAGATCAGATCAATGTTGGGAGAGGGGATTGTTTTTGAGAACTAAACATCAAAGATGAGGTGTTTCTTGTAGCAAATTCTGAATTTTATTTCAATTCCCTGACTTCTAATGATTTGACGCTATGTCAAGATGTTGTTGAGATTTTCCTCAGCAATGTCAGAATGAGTTTCTGCGATCAAAAGACCTTTCTGATGTGAAAGTGTCTTCAGGTCCCTGTACTAATCATTAACCAAAACTAAAGATAGGTCTTGCATAAAACTTGTCGTTTCACCATGAACTGTTATGTTTTGATGGAAAAGATGAAGCTAAGCAAAAAGTAAAACTACAACTTGGCCAAAAAAACAAGAGACTTTGCCTCCAAACATCTGGAAGACACTTGACCAAAATGACTAAGCTCACCAGATCCCAGTTCACTGGTGGCCTCCCTGCTTCTGCAGATTAAATCCATAAAGGGGCATCGGGTGGTGGGCGGTGGTGTTAAGAGTGTCCTGATGAAAAGACAACTTTAGCAACATTTGGAGAAAGTACAAGAGTTACGGTTTGTCCCAAAGGCTCGTTTTCTTCAGAAATCCTCCAAATGCCTTTTGTAGTTTTATTTTTTAAGAGGATTTATATGGTCTCATAGAGATTTCTAGAACTATAGTCAGCAGCCAGTTAGCCTTATAAGCTGAACACAGGTTCCCTTTCGTCCCCCTACCCTGTAGCATCCCTAGGAAGATGGTTTACACTGTAAAGTTGTCAGGGAAGCTATAAGTCCCGACCTGGATGTTACATGTCTATCCAATCCCACTATCTGAAAAATGGTTTCAAATTTGTCTTAGCCAAGATACAAAGTTAGGATTAGAAAAAAAAGAAAGAAAGCTAGCTTCCTTATTGCCTTTTGCAAAGGACAGCAACAGAAACTGGTTCATTAACTTAATAGACATTCCCTAACACACAGTGCCTTAAAACAAGGCGGAGGGCAAAAGGGGCCAGCTGGCACGGACTTAGTCCCACTTGAGCGAATGAATGAGTAAGAGGGGAGCTGGCCAGGGCTAGAAGCAGGCAAGAATTACTAGAACAGTCAGGGGCAGGAATGGCCATGTTTACATGTGAGGCATGAAATTATTCTGTCCCGGTAACAGCTGATGAATTGTCCCTCTGAAATCTCATTTTTCTCTTGTCTTCTATATTTTATTGGAAGTATTTACTTTCTAGACAATGCTAGATGCTGCTTGCCTATGTATTTGTTTATTAGTTATTACCTTAATAGAAGACTTTGTATTTTTACTGATATGATCACCCCTGCTTCACTTTTCACTTTTTTACACGTTTCCTACACTATTAATGGTCCATTCGTTCTGAATCTTTAAATGACCCCCAAAAGCAGCGTAGGAAAGCTCAAGGCATAACACAGAAAAGTCTTAAAAGGGCCTGTGTTGAAAGGCATTCAATCTGCATGTGATTCAAATCACTGTGAAACACCCTTCTTCGGTCTTGGCTGGCAGAGCACAGTGGGCAGAGCGGAAGCCCAGCACAGAACCTTCCTGAGCCCTGACACTAAGTGAGGTCAATGTAAGCCCCTCTGGTCATGGGAGCCTCCAGAACCTCCTGCCACCATAGCCTGGACCACTCAGGATGGCCACACCCTTGCCCTGTGAACCTCTAGGTAGGAACAATTATCCCATTTGCAATAGGGTTCAAATCATGTTCCCAAATAAAAGGTACAGATGAGAAAGTGCTGAAATTGCATCTTTATATCTACATAAGCATGGAGATGTGTAAACTTGTAGAATTCCTTACATTTTTTTGCAAAGGGCTTCTGTCCTCTCCTGCGTGGTCTAAGTGACAGAAGATCCAAGTGTCAGTCGGCCCTTCTAACACCACTTAAAAAAAATAGATTTTTCTTGTTTTACTAAAACCCATAGGACCTTTATTACACGGACTAATTTACATGATGATTCCTATAGATGCAACAGACCACACTCTGTTCTAGAAATTTATCTTTGGTGAATAAGTAGACAAAGGTTTTAGGTACCACATTGAGTAGAGAGAGAAAGCTCAATCTCTCAGGATTTTAATACTACAACCTAGTTGGTTTGATTTAATCACCGCGTTCTCTTCCCACATCTGCAAGGACCGTTCTGCCTATTTTTAATTGACAGGAGCTAATTTGTTTTTGAGCATTTGGTGACATTCCGAAATAATTGGACTGCGATTTACTGATCAGCGTTCTAATTGGAGAAGGGGGATTACTCGTTTGTGACTTCCGAATTCCAACTAAAATTGAACATTTTTTTCTAAAAACGCTTTTTTAATGAGGACATTTCACCAGCCGTGTTTGTGTGTGGCTGATCGTTACGCTAACCTTAATGACTTATTTACAGAAAATGTTTCCTAGAGATGTCCTCGGTGAGAAGGACAAGTTTGGCAACAGTAATTTACTTAATTTATCTTAAATTTGGTTTCAGTGAGCAACCCTAATTAACCTGATTTTTTGCTGATAATCACTCTCAATGGAATCAAATCACAAATCCGGGGACGGATTGAGCGGCACCCAGAAGGAAGCAGCCCTCCGCGCCCTGGTCCAGCGCACAGGATATAGCTTGGTCCAGGTAGGAACTTCTTGTGACTTCTGCTGAGATCCAGCACTGAATTCTCTGAATGGTGGGAATATTCGTGGTCCTAAGATGCAAAATGTGAATGGTCAGCTGTGTAACTCTTGATGGATGTTCGTTCCCGGGGGGATGAAGTTACATCATTTCAGTGTTTGTAGGTAACCCTGCAGATGATTTTCTTTCCACTCTGGTTCTCAGCTTCATCTTAGCTGGTCCTTTGGAAGCAGAATCTGCATTCACGGTCATTGGGACTATCGTAGCTTTAGAAGACCACTTGGGTACATGAAAACCCAATTGGAATTTACTACCCAAGGTATTCTATGAAGTGGAACCACACTAGTGTTGCAAGAATCAGCAGAGAACAAACTATCCGGGAACTAACCTTAGTTTCCCGAGAGATTCCCTACTTCTAGACTTCTAGGGGGATCCCAGGACTGACCCATTGGTCACCTTAGCCATTCCATGAAGCTTTCTCAGAACACCTCCCCAGCCAGCTTTAGGATCTGTAATAGTTTCTCTCCATGTCCGGCATTTTTAAAAAGGAAAAAGTTCTACAACTGACTATTCATAGATGTTGGTTAAGAATTATCTATATAGATTATTGGTGTTTCTATGAAAGCCTCCTTTAGAGAGGTTAGGACACACTGAAAAGAAAGCTAATATTAAGCATATCTTACTTGAAGAAATAATGTTCCCCTTTTTACCATAAGACAAAGTGTAATCTCACTACTTTTTACACTTGCTACACTTTTTACACACACTACACTTTTCATTCCCAGCTGTAGTCTTTCACCCACATACCTTTTGAACTTAATCAAACCCATATGCCATTCCAAATACAAGTTTCATTTGGATAACAATAAAACATGCAACATGCTCTTATTACATAATCCTCTGTCAGATCGTTACAAAGTGTACTGCATTTAGTTATGTTAGATACATTACCAACAGTACTTATTTTTTTTCTTTTAACCTTCTTTGTATCTGAAACACTTATGCAAAGATGGTAGTAGTAGAAAGCATTTAAACCCTTTTGAAAAGCAATTAATATTTATACATAAGGATGTTTGCCTTCTGAAAAATAAATCTGTAATGGCCTAAAATATAATGATAGAATACATATAAACCTGTCTGGCATGGCATTATTTTTAATACCTCAACATCACACACCTAATCAGATAAAGGAAAATCATTAAGCAAACTATGAATATATAATCATTATATTCAATAACCAGAATTTCATGAAAATTAACTACAAAACACGTTAATTGTCTATTCGGTTTTATTCAAGCCACTAGTTCTTCCTTTTCCCCAGATGAAATTCAGGGCATGTCTCGTGACTTTTCTGATAACTCTCAGGTAATTAAAAAAAAAAAAATCTTCCACTAAATAATAGTATGTCCAGTGCAGTATAATAAAAACTTCAAATTATAGCTATTTCCTTTCCCATGTATGTCAAGGTAGAGGGTGATTTCTATTTTCTTCCTTTATGCTTTCGGAAGCATAATTTCCCATGCCAGTCTGCTAACTATGCGTTCGGACTCAGAGCTGAGACAGAAGGAAGGGATCAAAGCAAAGAGTGGGACAGGATGTGCTTGACCCATAGCCAGTCCTGGGCTCTCTGGGCCTGGCAGGCAGGCAGGCAAGTAAGATCACCACAGACTTCCTTAATTCCATTGTTAGGCATCTCTCCCCTGCTTTCCCTCCTCTGGCTGGTCACTTTCCTGGGCCTCTGACCCCTTCTGCGGAGCTCTTTTTGACACTCTAAGCAGCACTCCTGGGGAGGAGGGAAGATAACCCCTCTACATGTGGTCTACATGTGGCCAAACTCTAGTCCCCTGAAAGCACTCACATGTTCTCCGACCAGCAAAACCTGGAGGTATGGTTTCCACAAAGCAACCACCTCTCCTCACCAACATCAAAGCAGGAGAACTCACTGCTTTCACCATCAGGGATTTCAGGAGTGAGTTAAACCTACCAGCCTAGTATGTTCCTAAACACAGGGGGTGTATCTCAAGCTCTCTGAGTGGTTTCCTTATTTCCTCTGCCACAGTTCATTGAGATGCACCTCATAATTCCTCTCACATTGGGGAAATCGGAATCCACAACTCACCAGCAGTGGTGTCCAAATAGCTCTGAATGGACTCCACAAACCCCTCCCAGACTCCCCCACTGCTTTCCTAAACCCAGGGGCGGGGAACCGGGAGCGGCAAGGAGGTGTTCCATTAAGAATGTACACAACTATAGCAGTTTCTTCCTACCTCTTCATCCCGCTTGGTGGTCCAGTAACTTGGTTCCATATCCAAGCCAGAGGCCAAAGAGAGACCCATCCATCTTAAAATCCTGTTGCAAATTAAATATAATTTGGTCATGAAGTAATCACTTTGAAAAATTCTGCAGGACAGAAAATTGTAACATCTTATTACAGCTATGTGAAAAGTTTACAGATCGTATATTTTTTAAAAGACTCAAATAGCAGCGGAGATCATTTTACCAAACAAATGCAAGGATGTAAGAACATTTGCAGTATAAAAAGAGGGAGACCTTTTATAATGAGAAGTGAGTTGGGAGAAATCAAAGGGGGAGACAAACCATGAGAGACTGTGGACTCTGAGAGACAAACTGAGGGTTTTGGAGAGGAGGTGGGGAGGGGGTTGGGTGAGCCTGGTGGTGGGTATTAAGGAGGGCACAGATTGCATGGAGCACTGGGTGTAGTGCATAAACAATGAGTTTTGGAACACTGAAAAAAAAAATGAAATGTAAAAAAATGCTTCCCAATCAAATCACCCTAAAAACATATGGCCGATCTGCATATTACTTTGAATTTATATATTCAATTACATTCAGAAAATGTCAATAATAGAACCACACATTAATAGCAATTAAATAACAACAGACATTTAGTAGGCACTTCTATTCTAGCTGCTTTGTATAAATTCATTCGCTTGATCCTTACAACACTATGATCATCTCCAGCTTCCAAGTAAGAAAAACAAGGCACAAGGGGGCTAGATACCTTGCTCACGATTTATAGGCTATAATTCCATTGCTACTGGCCAGAATTTCTGGCAAGATTTACAGAACTAAGAGAAGTTACAATATTATCTTTCTGATTGCAATTTTAGGCATTAGCATGACAGGGGATGCAAAAACTATTTTGTTGAGCCTAAACTTTATAATGGGATTCACTTTCAGTAGTACTATTTATTTGCTAACAGAGTGACTGATTGGATCAGAAATTCTTCCATAATGTAAAACCTAGAATGCTAAAACCTAGCTATCCAGACCTAAACCCTCTAGTCAAAGTCTACATACATGCAGGATTAGGTTCAATCATTTTGAATGAATTGGAAAATCCCTCCTGATTTTGGCTGCAAAGTATAGGAAATCACCCAAGACTTTAAATGTTAAACCTGTGGTTTAACTTGTTCCTTGCCACAAGTTGTATGATCTTCAACATGTCCCTTAAGCACTCTAGGTGGTAATTTCCAGAATATTGGCTAGGTCCTGCCCCGACTCTACTAGTCATGATGTTGCCATCCTGGGATCTGCCCAGTCCAGTCACTGGGCTAAAGCCCAGATAAACTGGCTGGAAAAGGAGAGCAGCATGTTGAAGGCACAGCCTCAGCGCTTTGGGACTTAGGGGAGACCTTTCAACCTTCTCCATACTTTAGCCTTTGCAAAGAGGGCAACATCGGGTTTCCTTTTTTTTTTAAATCTCTGTACAAAAAATTAAGATAAAGAAACAGCGTAATACAATTCTGGGAACATACCCATAAAAAGATCATTTAAACATGAAGGTCTTTGCTAAATTAGGTTTTGGAGAATTTATTTTGTCGCATCTTCAGCCTCTGAGATTGAACATTGAACACTCGCAAAAGGAGAATTCAAAAACCAGAGGGTGACTAATCTGTGCTCTCTTATCACCAGCAGGACAAATACAGTCGTCAAAAATAGAATTTTGCAGGTTACTTAATAACGTGAGCCAGTCTTTTATATCCCAACTGATGCAACACTTTGTGCCTGTGTGCATTTGAATTATTGTAAAAAAAAACAAAAAACAAAAAAAAATGAGAGAGAGATCACAAAGTATATCTTTGGATATTTTTAGCTGGAAATTTCATCAAAGTACCTTGGAGAAAATAAAGGGAAGTTAATGCCATATCCTGCATTTAGTGGGCATTCAATAAATATTAGTAAAAATTGTGTAACACTGACAAGTTAGACCTTCAACTTCACACTTGTGTTAGTGCCACATAGAAATATTTTGGAAGGAAGTATGCTGCGATGTTGTTGCTTTATCAACAGTCTTTGTCTCCAGACAACGGAATTATGGGTGGTGATTTTGTTCCCCTACTTTTTCTTTTTTTTTTAACTTTTTTATTTTTATTTTTTTTTATTTTATTATTTTATTTTTTATAAACATATAATGTATTTTTATCCCCAGGGGTACAGTTCTGTGAATCACCAGGTTTACACACTTCACAGCACTCACCATAGCACATACCCTCCCCAATGTCCATTACCTACTTTTTCATTCCTAACTGAACTTGCCAGATTTCCTGAAACAAGTATATTTTTGAGAGTAAAAGAGAAAAAAGTCAGATAATGCTGATCCTTTCTTCAAGAACGCTTTAATGATATGGGTCATGAACTCCGACCTACGATGATCCTTCCATCTGGAATTTTCTCCTTTATGCCAGAAAAATCCATCTGCATAGATGAGCATTTTCAGCAAACTTTCCACTCAACATGTAATTAGTTTACATCAATTTTAATTCTAGTAAAACTAAAACTAAAAATATATTTAATAAAGATCACCCTCGAGTAGTCCATATATTTTTTAAAAGTAGGCTACTTCTTCATGTATTATTTTAAAAAATTTATATTTATCATGTATTTCCCATACTTAAGTATTATTTTTAAATAGTTCAAAATATGGCGTGTATTAACACTGTTGTCTGATTACCCCCATAATCTATTTTTTTTTAAGATTTTATTTATTTGACAGACAGAGATCACAAGTAGGCAGAGTCAGGCAGAGAGAGAGAGAAAGCAGGCCCCCTGCTGAGCAGAGAGCCTGAGATGCGGGGCTCGATCCCAGGACCCTGAGATCATGACCTGAGCCGAAGGCAGAGGCTTTAACCCACTGAGCCACCCAGGCGCCCCCCAATAATCTATTTTCTAAAAATCATTACGACACACACTTTTATGAAGTATGACAGTCCCGTTGCTTTCTCAATCCAGTGGTTGTCTTTAGTTTGCATAAAGGATTTTTTGTTTTTCTGTTTTGTTTCCATAGTCCATCTCATTGAACACAGTGTGTTAGTGGGAAGCCTTGGGATTATAGAAGGAGAAGATGCAGCGTCTGCCCTAAAGTACATATAAAGTAGTTGCAATGAAATTGAGTTTATCCAAAATTAAAAATGGTAACATAAGACCCAGTGAGCGAGCAATACAGCTGTGGGTGCCTCCTTTCTGTTTGGAGCCATAAAATAGACCATTCCCTCACCTAATGAGTGGGAACAAATACTTAGATATAAGGATGTTCATCAGAGTGGAATTTATAATGTCAAAAAATAGATATATCTCAAATGTTCAATAAAAAAATTACTGGCCACAAAAAATATGGTCACCTTTCTATTTCCCAATTATGTAGTCAGGTACTAGGATTTCAAAGAAAGACATGGAGCGATGGCCAAGCATGAATGTTGACCTAAAAATGAGAATGCAAAGCTGTATACAGCTTCTAAATAATATTCTGAGAAAGTCTTTACACACAGTACAAATACTGGGAAAACAATAAAATGTAATCTCTGGTTAGAGTTAAGTTTTTCTTGCTTGATGTTCTTTTTTTCCCCCAAACTTTCTATAATGCATATGGACTATTTTTATGATAAGGGAAAAAAATTCTCATGAAGTAGAAAAATGTTCTAGGAAGCATTCAGTCAGCAGTCAACAAATTGGGAAATTTTCATGGCAAAAACCTCACCATTAAAGGTGTAGGATAGTTCCCCGGGTTCATTAGGCTAGTCTTTCAAATCTTCATAGTGTTTGAAATTTGCTTAATATTGTTATCGTCCAACCTTTTCATTTTGCAGTCAGAAAACAAACCCCAGCCTTCCACAATTCAGTAGACACAGGAGCCAGAGGTCAACCAACTGAGCCGAGACTCAACTTTGGCTCCCGCCTGTTTTTGTCATGATTTTTTAGATTTCTAGATTTTTCAAGAGTTGTTTTTTAAAAAGCCAAAATTATCAACTACCTGGCCCTTTCCAGAAAAATTTGCTGACTTCAACTCTAATGTTTACTCTAGTACTTTGAGAAGCTAATTCACAGGTTTTACAGAAAAGTCCCCATTGCATAAATAAGGGTTTAAACTCCCTTAATAGGAGCGGGCACACCCTCTTGGTCTTCCCCCTCCTGCCAGCTCCCGCCTGAGCCTGGTTCACTCATCCATTCATTTGTTGACTCCACAAAGAGGCCCATGGTTCGTGCCTTCATGGAAGGATAAATTATCCTCAAGGGGAAGCAGAAAATAATCAAGTAAAGAAACCAAAAAAATTACCGATCTTGGTAAGTGCCATGAGTATCATAAACTGGGCAGTGTGACAGAGCAGAGCAGGAAACTCTTCAAGCAAGGGGACACTGCAGCTGGAACTTGGAGGGTGAACACAAAAAAAGAACCTTGGAAGGAGCTAGAAGCAAAGGAGTGTCTGTGGCCATAGCACTTGAACAGCAAAGACGTTAGTGTGCCTTAATTCCGAAGACCCAGTAAGATCACGCCAGACAAGCCCTTCCCTTTCCCTATTAATCAGCCATAACTGGGTTGCTGGGAACAGTTCCCTCAGCCTACAAACAAAATGCGGCTTCATTCCCACCCCTCAAACTTGGCTTGCTGTGCCCGTTCTCTTATGTGGAATTCCGATACAACCATGTATTTTAATTCCCATTTGCTCATCTCCTCAACAAATATGTACAAGTCAGAGGCAGAAAGGCTGATGCTAGATCAGCATATAGGGGATTAGGGTCCCATCCTTCTCAGGGTGCTCCAAATTAACCCCCTTCATCTTTCTGGATCTGTATAATGTCTTCCACTAATTTCACTTGGGTACTGCTTAAGTTGCAATGTTTTTCTTGTGAATAATGCAATGAAAATAAGCCACTTAGGATTCCCGTATTTACAACCGGCTCCGTCTACATGAGCGCAGGGAGAAGCAGACGGAAGAACACTGTGGCACTGACATTCTTTTCCGATCGCCACACAAAAATCCTAGGGACAAAAATAGGAATTTGACTTCATGGTAAAAGATAGCTCCGGGGTCCTACTTTTTCTTCCATTGCTTCGTACCACCTGCTCATGTCCCTGCTATCCAAGGACTTAAGTCATTCACCAAGTGTGTTAATACTAATTCTTTAAATAGGTAGACTGAGCATGAGAACAGGATGGAGCCCATAGATCATCACAGACACGTGTTTCCCTAAGCTTATCACCCCAGCCACCCACAGACCAGCTTTAAAACTCCTAAGAAGCCTATGCTTTCACTAGCCAGAAATGCCAAAGCACAGAGTGGAAGACTCCAAAGGAAGGAAGAGCTCTGTGAATCTTTTTGTGGAAAACGTATGGCTGTATGCCTGCCAGGTGATGGGAACTTCAGGATCCCAAGAAATGGAAATGGAGCCCTAAAGCTATATTCCAACAGCCATGAATTTCTCCTAAAATAGCGTAATAGAGAATTGATTATATAGGAGCTCTTCAACTGAAGTTGAAAATCTTCACAAACTAAGCCTGAGAGTGTTTTCCCTTTAAATAGAAGCACGTGGGGTTTTCCATTTAAAACTAGGTGTGAGTTTCATGATTTAAATAGGCGGAAACATGGACAGCTCTTTGGGACTATGGACTTTGCCTGTGGGCAACTTTAGCAATTTCTTAAATTGTTACCTGTCTACTACTGATCAAAATAAACAGTATTATCCAAATAAGTATTTTTAACAGGGAACCAAAAATAAATGGTTCTTTATCTTCAGAACCCAAAACTTTATCAGGAGATTCAAAGATAGCTACCTAACATAGGCAAGGCCAAGGACAGTGAGATCACAATGCCGTACCGTCATGAATTGCATGAGGTCAGTAGTTATGACTCTTTTCCACATTGTTTCAGAAGCACAGGTTGGAGAGGGGAGACAATGTTGAATGGCGTGTTGACACAGCATTAAATGACTCTAAATCTCAGAGTAAGAATTATTCTACAGCTGACCCTTGAACAATGTAGGAGTTGGGGTGCTCTTCCCACACACACACACAGTCAGAACTCTGCCTGTTGACTTTTGACTCCCCAGCAACTTAATCACTAGTAGGCTACTGGCGACCGGAAGCCTTACCGATAACATAAACAGTTGATTAACACACACTTCGTATGTTGTATTATATTCTGTCCTCTTAAAATAAAGCTAGAGAGAGGTTAAGAAAATCATAGGGAAGAGAAAATACATTTACAGCCCTGTAAAAAACTGGCATGTAAGTGGAGCTATGCAGTTGTTCAAGGATCAACTGTACTTTGCATAGTTGTGGTGGGTCACCTGGATGGCTCAGTGGGTTAAGCCTCTGCCTTCGGCTCAGGTCATGATCCCAGGGTCCTGGGATTGAGCCCCACATCAGGCTCTCTGCTCAGCAGGGAGCCTGCTTCCTGCCCCCCCCCCCCACACCTGCCGCCCTCTCTACCTACTTCTGCCTATTTGTGATTTCTCTCTGTCAAATAAATAAATCTCTAAAAATTAAAAAAAAAAAAGAAAAGAAAAGTTAGCTGTGGGAGGTACATCTTCAACACCTCCCCTTAAACACCTTCTTAAACACAGAGAACACGACTCAGGCTCAGAGGTTTTAGAAAACAAGCCCAGCTAGAATGTGATCATGATTTCTCTCTTTGCAATTGTTTTTATAATTACCTTCACTTGTGAGAAAGGATCCCAACAGTTCACTTACAAGAATGATTTATATTTTTTTATATGAGTTTCTTTAAAAAAAGGAAATTGGGGACGCCTGGGTGGCTCAGTTGGTTAAGCGGCTGCCTTCAGCTCAGGTCATGATCCCAGCGTCCTGGGATAGAGTCCCACATGGGGCTCCTTGCTCGACGGGGAGCCTGCTTCTCCCTCTGCCGGCCACTCTGTCTGCCTGTGCTCTCTCTCTCTCTCCCTCTCTCTCTGACAAATAAATAAATTTTTTAAAAAATTAAAAAAGAAAATTGATTGATGCAAAGAAAGTAATAGAATAGGCATCAAGAGGACAAGCAACGAGACACACATTGATTTTTTTTTTAATCCCTACAACATTCCCTTTAAGGATCCTTTTGATTAACTCACAAAACAGTCTCTGAACATTTTCCCACCTTCAACTGTGGGATCAAGGGCGGCCTCCCTTTCACCAGCATCCTACCACCCTCACAAGATCTTTGCCGTTACCCAGTCAGCCCTGTCCCTTGATAATGAAGAATTTACATTCAGGAAAGGATAAGTGCCTTGCCATATCCCTCACCCTCATCAGAAATTAAAATTCATGGGGGATTTAGTAAGGAGAGTAATTACTGTATAAAATTCCTCTCGTGCCAAAAAAAAAAAAAAAAAAGAAAAAGAAAAGAAAGAAAGAAAAAAAAGAAAAAGAAAAAAAAACAAGGGCCTTGGATGGAATTCTTCTTGGCCCATGTTGAACTCGGCAGAATAGGAGGGCGAACATCCAAACCAACGATCTTCCTTGCACCTGGACAAGTGTCTTTATCTGTATGTGGACAGCTCTCCAGAAGTTAACCAGATCTCCATCTATTGTAGTATTACTCAATTCATAAAGGGAGATTATACCTATAATAAAAAGTTGGAGGGGCCTCTTGAATAAATTACACGTTCTGCAAGGTGAAAGCTCCCAGATGGATAAAGGAATCACCAAAGCTTGCACCCAGTTATTTCTTGGTTGGGCGGGAGAGGCTCCCACGGGTGACAGCAGTCGCCAACAGACATGCGCGGAGCCGGAAGCGAGCGTGAGCACAGTGAAGCCAGTCTCGTTCCAGTGGCGGCTGTGCGGTCCCTCGTTAGGTGGAGTTTCTGGCCCAATGTGAACACAGGGTCTTACAAGCGAGTTGGCGTTTTACTTTCCCTCTTTTGGAAAAACAAATACACTCCAAAAATTTTTCCTGATTTTGAATTGTGTGTAAGGATATCCTTGAATTTAGGATTCCCGTGAACTGGCCAGAAACTAGTATTATAAAAAGCTTTACAAAATGCAAGCTATGCTGAAAAGCCTGTTTGCTTTCAAACACTTCAAATATTGAGATGTTGAATTCCAAAAGTTTGCCACACATAGTCCTTTAAGTGAAAGGGCAAAACTCTGTAATACTTGCCCTTTCAAGTATTACAGAGTTTTGGTTTTTTGTGTTTTTTTTTTAATTTTTATTTTTTATAAACATATTTTTATCCCCAGGGGTACATGTCTGTGAATCACCAGGTTTACACACTTCACAGCACTCACCATAGCACATACCCTCCCCAATGTCCATTACCCCACCCCTCTTTCCCGACCCCCTCCCCCCAGCAACCCTCAGTTTGTTTTGTGAGATTAAGAGTCACTTATGGTTTGTCTCCCTCCCAACCCCATCTTGTTTCTTTTCTTCTTTTTCTACCCCCCTAGTCCCCCATGTTGCACCTCCACTTCCTCATATCAGGGAGATCATATGATAGTTGTCTTTCTCTGATTGACTTATTTCACTAAGTATTACAGAGTTTTAAATGCATCATTTGATAACATAAATTAGTTCTGCCTAACAACCTGAGATGTTATTAGGAATATTTTGCGGGGCAATAGGGCTTCAATAGTTAGCTTTCCAGAGTGAAACGCACACGATTCCTAATTTGCTAAAAGTCATTTTTGTGGAAGAAACGTATCATACTTTTTTTTTTTTAATAAAATGTAAGAGCTCAGTGGAGAGTGAAACAAATAATTGTTAAGAGCCAAAAGCTGGGTGCATTTTTCATTGTGATTTTTGCCATAAACACGTGCCAATAATACCGTTCAGAATTCAATAAATCAACTCTTTCTAGTCAGGGTAATTTTAAAAGTAAACTTTTTCTCACATATGTAAATCGAAAAGCCAAGGGTTGTATATGGTAATTACATGTTTTCTAATGTACAATAAAATGCATACCTATTCAGATAAACCGATGGCCTCTAAACTACCTAGTATAGCACACAATGTACTTTCAGAAATACTAAGCTATAAGAGGATAAAGTTAAATTTATATCTGCCTATTACGTTCATGATTTAGCTTCTCCTCTTAGTTTCCATAGTCTCACAGTTCTATAAATTTTAACATCCTATTTTTTCAGCCTTTACATCACAAATATTATTGTTCCTCTATTTTTAGAAAAATAATACCTGACATGCCTATTGGATATGCTTTTTAAGGACTCTAAAAAATAGAGCTAATAAGGGTAATGTCAAGTTCCACAGTACACAAGTTAAATAGACTCTGCTTTCTTAAATTTCTCAGCCTAAAAGAGATTTCACCAACTTGAGCTCATTGATCTTATGATATAAAGGCAAATAAATAATATGAAAGATCATTATCTTTACATAGAGTTAACAAAATGAGTATTCCCCATAGCACTGTCTATTGGCATCAGGGAACAAAAAAAGGTCATAAGCAGACCAATGGTAAAATCACATCTAGGAGAACCCTCTTGGTCCCTCTCATTTAAGGACTCTGAGATTCGGGTTGAACTCTACTACATATGAGATGTATAGGTGGTCTGTAGGTGAGAATAGAAATAATGTCTAATGGAGAACTTTATTCAATATTACAAATCAATAACTGGGGAAATATGGTATTAAGCCACAAACTTCAAAAGACACAGTCCTGAAACCTGTTCTTGCTACACTGATACCAGCTGTTGAGAAGAGTCTCCAAGGGTCTGGTCACAGGACCAGTGTCTTGGGCATAGCCCTGGTGACTACCATGCTTGTGAAGGTGACAAATGCCACCAAACACAATTGGGTTGTCCAGCATCTGAACTAATAGGAACAGAAATAAATATAAATGTAGCCAGTTGGAAAATGGGCAGGAGAATATCCGAAAGCAGTTTAGTAAGGGAACTTACATAGTTTCTTCCTCTTGGCAAGAAAAAACAAAGGACCAAAGAGAACCACAAAAGAGGATTACAGATGATTTCCAAAGAATCATTCAAGGAATGGAAAGTACTACTCAGGAAACTTTAAAAAAATGGACTATATAAAGGTTTATTAATTAATCTCCTGTTTATAAATGGGCTCACTTAGAGGAGAAAACAAACCATCTGGTCTCCATGTTTGGTGAAACTAAAAAGTAGGCAGAGCACAATACAATGAATGATGAAGATCATGAGCTTGAGAAAAATGCTGTCGTGACTTGGGACAGTATATAAGTCACAAAATTCACCAGACTGAGAATCAGAGTGTTCAATCTGGTGTTTCGTGCAATAAATTAAATCAGTGTGACTTTAAGCAAGTCACATAATATCTCTGGTCTCAGTTTCCTTATTTGTAAAATGAACATACTGGGCTAATATAAAAACCAAAGAAAAATATTATTACAAACATGGGCTTGGGGTTCAAATTGTGTCTTCATCACTTACAGCTTGAGTGACTTTGAACACAGTCTGTGTGTTGGATTTCTCATCTATAAAATGAATAGCATCACCCCCGTAGGTTTGTTGAGGAGATTAAATGAGTTAATAGGGTCAAAAGCCCTTAGCACAGTATGTGATTCAATTAGGGTTGACTGTTGAGGGGGTTTTTTGTTGTTCTTGCTATTTACATGTAAGTAACAGAAGTCCGCTCTCCTCCATCATGCAGACAAGGAGTTTATTAAAAAGAACGCTTGTTTACGGAAACTCTGATTTGGAGAACTATGTGTAAGAGTAAGCCTTCAAGAAGGTTTTCAAGGTTTTGAGGAAGTAAGGTTTTAGGAAACCGCATCACAAATCCGGAATGAAAAGAAAATGCACCATGGGGTGTTCAACACTGAGGTTTGCACCATTATGATTTCTGCACCAGAACTCCATTTTACTTTATTGTAACCATGACTATCCCAACAGCAAAAGAAGCTGGAAGAGCAAGTATCTGGCCTTTTTTTTTAACTCCTGTAGGAAAACACGATTTGGCTCAGATTCCCCGATGTATAAAAAGGTCAGATGCCAGATGGCCAAAATGAACTCAGTCCATTTGGCCTCAAGCTAAGATTTATTGCTTACAATCATTTATGAAAGTTTGGGTGGTTTTATTCATCGTCAAGAAGATGGTATACATCATTTCTTAGAGTCTATGATTCCATAATGAAAGGCTTAAAATATCTGTGACAGGGGAACATCCAAATACTCTTGATATATAAACTGAGTTAATAGGCGGGGCTCGGTGTCCAGTACGCGAATTACACCCACGGATTTATAGTTAGAATTAGGCCTTCCCTTTTTAATTTACATGGTTGAAGGTTTCTATTTATGTGCTACGAGAGAGTCAATAGTTTCCAAGTCTTTGATTAGAAAAATAACAAGTTCCCAGAATTTAAGGAACATCCCCTCATGAAAAGCAAAAACCTATATTCTTTCTCTCGGAACTATTAATACATTTGTGCTACTGGGGGAATGCATCCCACGAGAAGGACATCAGCCAGGAGGGGAAAGAGCCATTATAACTGGGCTTTATCTATTTTAAACTCCTCGACTATAAAAACAGTGCCAAAAATACCAGCAATCCAGCTCCCAACTGTCCTTCCTGAGTAATGGACAGCTATTCTAATCCCATGACTAACGCCCCTCACTGTCTTAAATGGGCAACGATGACCACCCCTCGTGCATGCCGAGCCCAGAGGCTGGTGCGTAGAGCAGATGCCCCCCACGCATGAGCTTCGTGACATCTCTAAACCAGCCAGACTCTATGATCCCCCCCAAAAATACCCTTGGGGAATTTATGTCCAGTGTTTATGGAAACCGTAGAAAAACAATTAATAAGCTTTCCTGCCCAATCATTTTGGCTCATAAGCAGATGAATGCTCCGATTCACCGGACAAGCACAAAATAGTCCGGTGATATTTTCAGCAATTATAGCAAGAAAGAAAAACTGTAAAGGCCAGTCTGCTGGTTGCCTATTTTCAAACTATCAGACAAAGCCTGTCAAATCAGAAATTCTGGAATAGCTACTTCGGTATTATGGGAGGAAAGTTTGGTTTCTTCAACCTAAAGAATTCAAATACTACCAAATGTATACTATGTTCATCCTAATAATCCACTGAACAGACCTCTAGACATTTAATAGATACAAAAATGGCCTCAGAGGGGTCATTAGCAACCAAATGGACTTTTAAAAAGTGGACTTTAGACTGGCAATAGAAATATGTGTCCTTATAAGCAACAGTTATCAGATCCATCCTTCCAAACTTCGTGTAATAAAATGATCGGAAAATGGGAAGGACTGTAAATGCGGCAGAGTGCCATTTACTGGCATGATCATTTTTTTCACAAGTGAGTATGTAAAGGCATGGGTCCATTATAAATGATTACACTTCCATATACCAAGGCAAAATGTGGGGATTAAGCTGATGGCCTCTGAAACCAGACGGCCTGAGGTCAAATCCTGGCTTTGCCTCTCCCCACCCGTGTAACCTCAGCAAAGTCCTTACTCCCCCGGGACTTCAGGGTGTTCTGTAAAATGGGGACAGCAGTCGTCCTTAACCTCCGACACTGCTGAGGGTTATACCAGTGTCCGGCCTGTGGCAAGTGTCATACAGGATTTTGTTAGAAAATCAGTAACTTTTAATGTATCGCTGAAATGTCAACTTCATATTTTTCAGCAAATTCTCGGTTGAGATAGAATCCATTCATTCTAGAATTCTTAAGGCATTTTTTTTTTCTCTAGAAGCAATTCTCAGTGCCACAGAAGTTCTGCTGCTAGAAGATTCTGCAAGAATATAAGGGACAAAAAAAAAAAAATACAAGAACTCTTGAGGCAAATATTTAAATAATTAGTAAAATAAATAAACACCCGATTGTTGGAGGCAAAAAATAATCAAGGCAAGGTAGAACACCCATCTGACACTTTTTTTTTTAATTTAAAACAGTATTATATAAATTAGGAATAAAAAAAGCGATCCCAACCAGAGACATAATTTATACCCTAACCTAAAAGCCTTTGAGCTAATCCTTATAAAATAATTGAGAAAGTCCCAAGTTGGTTTGATAAAGTTTTAACAGTGAAACTGGAGTGTTTTACCTTAGATTTTAAACTATCATATAAAACAATGTCTTTAAACAACTGATATATGACTTTTAAGAACACACATAGAAAAATATTTGGAAAAGCAAATTTAACAGAAACTGCTTTGATAGATGGGCAGAGTGACACATTGAGGAATGTTTCTCTTTATCCGATACATAACTATGTTTTTCACCTTCTGCATTATGGTTTTTACCAACATGTATCATTTTATAGTATAAAACTCCTTAAAGTATTACTTGTAGAAGTCAGCAATGAATGCTGGTATTTCGTCCCTTATATTCACTTTTTTTCAAAAATCATATGGTCATATATGGTCTAATGACCAAGAGCTCTGGCTACACCTACATGGGAAGTAAGTGTACCTTTCCCCAGAAAGTATGCTATTGCCAATCATCAGCAATGGATCTGACCCATACTCCACTCAGAGCTCCTGAAGTTGCTTTCAGGTCTTTAACCTCTAGAAAAAAAAAAAAAAGATAGTGCTGCTGTCTTTAATATCTAATACCTAATAATGAGAAGAACCAAACTATTCACCCCCATAAAACACCAAGTGTTTTTACCAAGGGTTGGCTGGTATTACCAAGTGCTGGTTGATGTTACCAAGGGTTAGGTGGTGTTACCAAGGGTTGGTTGGTGTTAGTAAGGGTGGGTATTCTATTTGGGTGGAAAACAGTATTGCTCCCCACAAAGAGAATGAACATCAGTAAACTCCCCTCACCATATTGTCAACTTTGAAAACAGATTTAAGTCCCTCACTAGCTAGCCCCAGTATCAGCCAGTCCACTTCTTCAAATGTTAATCTTCATAATGTTTCTATTCAGGGGCTTACATGGACTTGCTTGGCACATGAGACAGCGCAAATCCAAGAAGGCAAGGAGAGAATTAGTAACTGTTGACTATATATCTCATGCCTAGAACGGTGCCAGACATATTTGATGTATTAGCTCCTTTAATCAAAAAGCCACTATTATCCCCACTCTGTTCATGATAATACTGAGGTTCCAAGAAGCTAAGTCATTTGCCCAAAGCCCCATAGCTAGTGAGTCAGAGAGTCAGGCAGCCCCACTCCAGAGCCCTCACTGCCATACCACAGACACTCCATGTTACAGCAGAGCCCTGGATTCAAAGTATAGTCAGATCCTCTGATGATCAGGCATTGGTGAGACTGAATGACAAAAATCATAATTAATTTGTCCAGCACTTTACATGTTCTCACAACACTTATCACAAGCCAGTGTTGAAATACAGAGCTTGGTATTAACAAGTCAGAAAAGGACAGATGTTGGCAAGGTTGTGGAGAAAGGGGAACCCTCCTATGCTGTTGGTGGGAATGCAAGCTGGTGCGGCCACTCTGGAAAACAGTATGGCGGTTCCTCAAAAAGTTGAAAATAGAGCTATTCTACAATGCAGCATTCACACTAGTGGTATTTACCCCAAATATACAAATGTAGTGATCCGAAGGAGCACATGCACCCAAATGTTTATAGCAGCAACATCCACAATAGCCAAACTATGGAAAGAACCTAGATGTCCATCAACCGATGAATGGATAAAGAAGATGTGATATATATATATATATATATATATATATATATATATATATATATATATAATGGAACACTATGCAGCCATCAAAAAACCCCACAAAATCTTGCCATTTGCAATGACGTAGATGGAACTAGAGGGTATTACGCTAAGTGAAATAAGTCAATTAGAGAAAAACAATTATCATATGATCTCCCTGATATGAGGAATTTGAGAGGCAGGGCAGGGGGTGGTCATGGGAGGTAGGGAAGGAAAAAATTAAACAAGATGGGACTGGGGAGGGAGACAAACCATAAGAGACTCTTAATCTCAGGAAACAAACTGAGGGTTGCTGGGGGTTGGGGGTGGTGGTGGGATAGGATGGCTGGGTTATAGACATGGGGAGGGTATGTGCTACGGTGAGTGCTGTGAAGTGTATACGCCTGATGATTCAGAGACCTGTACCCCTGACGCAAATAATACATTATATGTTAATAAAAAATAAATAAAACATAAATCCACATAAAGGAGACCTTGATTTTATCCTCTGCCCAGTTCACTATTATTTGTCAATGATAAATAAGTTCCTTATCATGATTTTGAAAATAACTGAGGAACTCAAACTAAAGGTTTTATTGTTTTCTTCTCTGCCTCATATATTCCACCCGGGATTTGCAGGAAAATGGACAAAGGAAATATGGTGGCCCTCCACCGGGCTGGGATGCAGCACCCCCAGAAAGAGGCTGTGAAATTTTTATTGGAAAACTTCCCCGAGACCTTTTTGAGGATGAACTTATACCATTATGTGAAAAAGTGAGTCCAAATTTCATATGTTTTCTTATTTCTCAAGGGAAAATGCTATACACTTTGTTTATAGTGCCCATTCTTCTTGGTCAGGGATAGTTTCTCTTCCGATTGCCATTCCTCAACATGGACAAACTCAAAACCTTCCTGTTTTGGCTGTCCCCTTATTGTCAGTGCCTCGAGGTTGCTCTTCCTATTCCTGATGGCTTGAACTAGGGCTCCTGCTAATTTTCAAGTTCTGATCCCTGATCTGCATAGGCGCACCGAGTTGGCAACAAGGTTAGCCAGTACTCTATATTACTACTACAATGATCTCTCCAAAAGAAGATATTGCTCCAACTTGACATTCGAATATGGTTTTCCCAAGTGCACCATTTCACATCCAAAGAGCATGTGTAGGTTTGCCAGCGTTCTCTGTGTAATTATACATAGTGGTTCAGAATGAAATTTGCTTCTACAGGTTTCATTTGGCTGCCCTAATGCATCAGCAAGATTAAGAATGGGGTCTCTCCAAGTCATTACATAATTAAGAAACACATTTCCTCGGTTTTAATGCCAAGTCATATATTGTAGCTAAACCCAAAGGTACAGGGAGAACAGAAAATTACAATCTGTTTTCAAGGTTTTACCAAGTGGTGTTTCAACAACCACATTCCTAAAAAACTTAGAAAAATTAGAGTCTAGCTATTTCTTTCCCTAAATGCCAAAATCAATTGTGTGTCTGTATAACTCAGCCTCTGATTCAGAACTGTTCCTAATTTTATACAAACAATCTCATTTGGTATGTGCACAAATTATGAGGATTTGATCCTATAAGAATTTTATATCCTGACCTTGAAAATGAGCACTGAGAAACACCTGAAACAGATGAAACATGCTTGAACTCTTTCCTAATGAGCCCTGGGTAGATAGGCATCACCACCGAAAACCATGGGGAGGGGTGAGGAGGGTGCCAGTGAGGGAGGCTGAGCCGGCGGGTAACCAACCACCAAGAAGCACACATTTAATGATACCTCTTCTCCCTGCACGTGCCTGTCCTATCTCTTAGGGCCACTGGTCATACAGCGACCAGCAAGAATAAATTACTGAGTCTGGGTTGCTGGAGAACATCTGGGGTAGCAGGAAGAACAGCACATGGACAAGGCAAAAGACCTATAGTCAGAGGGATAGAGTGAGTGGCCTCCTGCTGTGGAGCTTCTGATCTTGGGCTGATTATGTAAATCTAGCATCTACCTTCAGCCTACAAATGAAAATAGCCCTAGATCATCCTCCAAAACACATCCTCCCTGGACATCTTGAGGTCATGGTGGGAGAAAGACACAAGAAATCAGTTAGCAAGTTTCCAAGGGAATGTCCCAGGTCACTGGTAGAGTATGACCAAGCAAAGATAAAACTATGGAAATTCGAGAGGCCAAGGTAGAGGGCAAGGACAGATCTATCGTGAAATCATGCTTCTGATGACAGATGTGTTCTCCAGTCCCAAGGATGGTGGATAAATCCACAGATAATTGTATGATGAAAGGCCATGTGCTCTGTCGAAAACCTACTCTGTTAAGTCAAGCTGAAATGCACCTGTACATCTTTTCTTTAACTTGACTTTGCCCATGAGTCAGATAACAGATCTGAACCCAGCATGAAAATATTCAAACCATTCCACACAGGATGCAAATGCCAAATATGGCAGAGATGAGGCTTCAGAAAACAGTATGTGTGTCTATGTGTGTGTGTTTCCATTTGGAGTACAAATGGACAAACATGGATTCTCTTTCATTGTAGATTGGTAAAATTTATGAAATGAGGATGATGATGGATTTTAATGGCAACAACAGAGGGTATGCCTTTGTAACTTTCTCCAATAGACAGGAAGCCAAGGATGCAATCAAGCAACTTAACAACTACGAAATTAGGTAAGAGACACTTCTTCTGATTAAAAGTGAAGAGACAATGCACCTGTATCTTTCTTCCATCAAACTTATCTAATATAGTATATGAAATACACAGGCAGATCAGAAATAAAAAAGGTTTCTTTTCCTTGGTGAAAACCAATTTGATACAATATGTATTTAATGTCAACATTATGTAAGGTGTCAAACTAAGGTTTGTGAAACGCTCCAAGAAACAAACATCATTCATTCATCTGTCATGAATGTTGATGGACACTGTTCAAAATATTGGAACTATTGAGATGCCTTTTCCTAACCTCAGAGTAAGCAGATGGATATATTTTTACAAGTATGAAAATCATACGAGGACTCTAAAAAAGCAAATAAACAAAAAGCAGAACCAGACCGATAAATATAGGGAACAACCTGATGGTTGCCAGAGTGGGTAGCAGGAAGGGTGAGCAAGATGGGTGAAGGGGAGTGGGAGGTCCAACCTTCTGGTTCTGGAATGACTCAGTCACAGGGACGAAAGGCACAGCATATGGAAGGTCAGTCAGTGGTATTGTAATAGTGTCGTATGGTGGTGAACAGAGCATGACATACCGAGAAGTCAAATCACTATGAAACTAAGGTCACACTGTGTATCAGCTACACTAAAAAAAAAAAAAAAAATTAGGTATGAAAAAATAAAACCACCTCTGAGGAGGTAGCCACCCTAACTTGGTGTATTTAAGAAGATACTCTCCAAGAAAGTATAATTTTACCTGAGACTTGAAAGAAGAGTCGGCCGTGACAGCTGATCTGGAGGAAGATTATTCTAGAGAATAAGAACAGCATGTGCAAAGTTCCCCAAGTGAGAACAAGCTTGAGGTGTTAGAGGACAAAGCCAACAAGGTAGAAACCAAGAGGAGAGCTGAAGGCAGTGCCCTGTGAGAGCCTTATATGCCACGATTCAAGAATTGCCTTTTATTCTAATAAAATGGAGAAAATGTTTCATTAGATTCATGCTTTTAGAAACATAACTCTGGCTCTTGGGTGAAGAATGGACTGTAGCATGGAAAGAGGGAAGCCAGAGGGAAAGACACAGCAGAGAGTAGTCTAGTCTGGGTCTAGACAAGGGCACGGCGGCCGGTGGTAGGGGTGGCCAGAGGGGTCAGACCTGGGATACGTTCTGCATGTTGAAGAGGCAAGACTGGCTAAACGTTGGATTTGGAGTGAGAGCGAGGTTAGAATTCAGGGAGGAAGGCGAGGACGTTGGTCCCTGTGTCTGTGGAAGAAATAGTGTCCTTGAGATGGGAACCCGGGGAGAATCGTCGGAAACGTGAAGAGCTTAGTTTGGGGGAATTTACATTCGAGCTTCACATTAGACATCCGCGCGGGACCATTGGAAAGGTGTCCGTACGATACTGGAGCCAGGAGAGAGGTCGCAGGGCCTGCCAAGCCCAGGTAATATTGCAAACCATGGGACTGGTGGCGGATCCTGGGGTGTAATTGACCCTGTGCTATCAATAGCTGGTTTTAATCCACTAGAAACAGGGCTAACGTCATGAAATTGTCTGAGTTCTAAAACCTCCAGCTAGAGAGGGAACGGTCCTCAGTCATTTCTTAAAGGTAGCCCTGGGACCCCTGGAAGAAAGGTCAGGGAAGTAGTTGGAAAGCAACAGCCTCGGGGTGAGACAGGTTCCACCTGAGTGCGGCCTCTCCGAGCCTCAGCACGCCCATCCTCACACTCCCGTCCGAGGCGTCCTGGTGTTGGGAACATGGTAATAGGTCAACAAATGCTAGAACTCGTACATCTTAGCACATTCAGCAATTCTAAGATGTAATTGCCATATACGTAGTTTCTGCATCTTAAAATGCATGCCATCCCCATGTGGGTACAGAGGGACTCCCTACCGTTTACTGGCTCTCACCTTCCTACAGGCCCCTGATAAGTCCCGCATTATGCGGAGAATTCTGTCAGTCCAACAGTTACTGGGTCATTTTCCTTAAACCCCTGAGCCACAGAAAGACGCACAAGGTTAGAAACCACAGTAGCCCACGCACTCAGTCCCAAGGTCGGATCCTGGCACAGAGTTTTAGAGGAGAGTATAAAGGAAGTTCCCCTCCCACACATGCCTCCACGAATCCAGAAGAACTCTGTCTGGTATGTGGAGGGTTGTCTGGCACGGGAAGCAGGGGATCAGAGCCATGGGCTTCCTTGGACCAATCCTGGGACCGTCAGCACCTACTAAATCACACCTTCTCAGCATCTGTCGTAGGAGATGACAGACACTAAACGGTTTTTGGAAAGGGCTCCAGAAAGTTCTATTTTAATATAGCTTTTTCATAGGACACGTACAAGGGTTTGGGGGTCAGCGGTGTCCCCATTCCTTAGTCCCTCGTGGAGCCTAGACATCTTGAGAGAGAGGATTGCTCTCGAAATGGCTTTTAGGTTGAGATGGATGGAGACTTGGTCACGCAGGGAATCAGCCCGGTGTGCTGTTTGTACTCGATACTTTGTTACACACCGGGGCCTGTCAGCGCTTTCCGAGAACAGACAGGGTGTGGAAAAGGAGCACAATCAATCCATGTCAGTCTCTGATAGGTAAGAGCACGCCCTGCGAATGTCAGTGTCTTCATCTATAAAGGAGAGAAAGATATACTTACCTCATGGGGATAGTATGAAAAATAAACAGATAATGCAGGCAAAGCTCACGTGGTCTAGGAGTGTTTGCTGATGATTATCTGGGAGGAGGGGAAGGGGGGCGGGTGGAGAAGCGTGGAAGAGGGGGAGGGGAAATGTCACAAAGTGTTTGGAAAGAGCAAGCTGGTGGCCACATTCCAGTCAAAGACCAGGCTGGAAGCCAGATACCGGCAGGGGGAGGGGAGGCAGGGCCGTACTTTAAAAATCAAGGTGTAGGATAAATAGGATATGAAATAATAGCAGAATAGATAACCCAGAGCCAAGCTCTCCTACTTCCACTCCGTCCTAGATCAGTCCTGCTAGACAGAACCTGGCCTGCGGAGAAGTCGAGAATCTTCGATGCGCTTTAACCACTATTTCTCAGGGGACAGATAACGTTCTTATCCGGAAAAGACCCATAATTGTCCTCTCGTCCTCCTCATCAAATATTCACTGAGATTTGTCTAAATGCCTGGCTTCTGGAGACACTGAAGCCAGGCCCTCAGCGTGTGAGAGATGGCTTTTCATCTCCAAGCAGTTCTGGGAAAGTGCCTCACAAACCATACAGATTTAAAAATAGGGCACGAGACTCCAGGCTCCACCTGCTGGTAAAGGATACCCGACCAGCCCTCCATCAAAAATAATAGAATTTCTAAAGAAATAATGTTTTGGAATAGAGGGGTTTCTTTAAAAAAAAAAAAAGACAAAATCCCTAAAAGAGGATTTTATCTACCCTTCCCTACTCACAAGGAAAAGCACATTCCTCAGGCGACAGTCACCAGACTATAAGGGACCAGTCACCGGTCTGCTAGGCAGTCCTCGGTTCTCCAGCAAAGCATGGAGGACAAGTAGGACAGGGGGCCAATCCTGGTGAGCGTGTCCGCCACCCCACTGAATGCCACTAGTTCCAAGAAATCAAACAGCCTCCTGCTCGCCCGGCTGAGTACTTCTCTCCATGACATGCGAGTAGTTTCTGTGAAAGGAACTTTACCCATTTTAACCACTTTAATAACTTTGTGCTATTACGGAAGTCACACAACAAACAGCAAAAAAAAAAAAAAGACGATAAAATTTCAAACCATCCCTCCACAATCCCATTGCCCCAAGATAATCACTGTGCTTGTGTTTTGCTTTTTAGTATCTTTCTAGATTTTTCACTACAGTAGTCATCAAAATGGTCTCCTCATATACTTATCCTGAAGTTTTTGTTTTTTTAAGCCTGTAGCATAGGGTGAACTGGTTTTCTAACCAATGAATATTCTTCTGCATTACCATGTTGAAATGACGATCGAGCATTCTATGGTAAATACCCAGCTTTTTATTACCAGTGACTCTCAGCCAGGAGCCGTAGCGTCCACCCCAGGGAACATTTAGAAAGATGAAGAGGCATTTTTAGCTGACCTGATGGGTGGCTGTTGGATTGAGAGCACAAGAACCCAGGGGTGACAGAGATACTGCAGTGCGCAAGGCGGAAAGACCCAGCCCCAGGGTCAGTATCATCTCAGCCAAGATGCATCCCCCTGGATGGTGGGATATTTTGGTTATTTCCAATCTGGGGACTATTTTAAATAATAGCAGTGAATATCCTGATACAAAAATGTTGGTTCATCCCTTTCCTAAAGACACTCTCCCAGAAGAGGCACTATTTGCCCCAAAATTATGTACAAAAGATTATTGATACATTTTCCCAAATGTCCCCCAGAAAAGCCTGATCTACCCTCTCCCAGGGAAGGCAGATATGAACTTGCTCATTAGCAAACCTAGGCAGCAGAACCAGGAATGAACTGAGAGTCTGGAGGCCAATTTCATCCCTTAAAATCCACAAAACCTTAAGCAAGTCATGCACTTTCTCGGGGTCTCAAGTTCTTCATCTATAAAATGGAAACAGCACCTGCTCTGCCCATCTTCCCTGGGCAGGTCAAGTAAGAGAATATGTGAAAGCGTGTTCAGCATAAGGGACAATTTCTAAGAGCAGTCATGTCAGAATCGCTTCCCTACTTGGCTGGGAAGGAAAGGGAGCAGTGGGCTCACGACCTCACAGCCATGTGTAGCCTGGGGTTGGGGGGTACTACGTGAGTGACAGGGGCAAGGTGCATGGGCCTTGGGACGGGGGGATTGTTCCAGGTGGTGAGGAAACACCGGGAAGACCAAACATCCCACATCCACGGGCCAGATCAGGTCCAGAGTCAAACATTTTACAACCTCCCTCTTAAGCCTCAATCACACAAGGATTTCTTGCCAAGCAGAAAGAATGTCTGCCCCCCCCCCTTTATTTGTTTGCAGAAACGGGCGTCTCTTAGGGGTGTGCGCGAGTGTGGACAACTGCCGATTGTTTGTGGGGGGAATCCCGAAGACCAAGAAGAGAGAAGAAATCCTAGCAGAGATGAAAAAGGTCACCGAAGGAGTTGTCGATGTGATTGTGTACCCGAGTGCGGCCGACAAAACCAGAAACCGGGGCTTCGCCTTCGTCGAGTATGAGAGTCATCGGACAGCTGCCATGGCCCGAAGGAAGTTGCTGCCAGGTAAGCACCCTCTCCTCAAAGAGGAGACACCCCACTCTGCTGCCTGCCTGCCCCAGGCCGCTGTGAGCCTGAGAAAAGGAGACAGAGGCTGGGTGTTGTATGTTTGCTCTCAGGCTTTGCTTCCGGGCCACTTTAAGCCCCTTCCCTTTCTCATCTAGGTCACAGTAGCTGCAGCTTCTGGCAGGTTCTGCAGACTAGGTTCTGGAACACAGGCATGGAGGCTAACTTTCGTGCACTAACCCTGTGATGAAGGGCTGAAGAATATATCCACTGTTTTTCTGCACAGATGTTGTTATGAGGCTTCTAGGAATGGAGCAGATTGTCCATTATGATGTAGAATGACCCATGATCCCAACGACAGCTAAGGGACATGAACTCCTATTAGGACTGCCTAGTGTCTAATATTCTCTAATTTGGGGGGAGTAGAATAGCTCTCCAACTACAACTACAACGTGGGTCCCATTTGGGCAACGCCCTTCAATCCCTGAGTTTTAAGGATTCCACACCAAGGCCCTGGTCAACTTTAGCAAAATTGTTGAAAATCCTCTGCTCATTCTTAAATATTCACTAAAACTTAGACAATGGTATTAAGATGAGTCAATATTAACATAAGAGGATTTCAAGAATGACAGAGTGGTGACATTGGCATCCATTCTTCTCTTGAACCCCATGGGACAGCCACCAGAATGAAAGACAAAACCAACAGCACCTAGATTTATATCATATCGTCTCTGTACACAAGCTTACAAACAAACCATGAATGAGGGAGTTACAGGGATGAAAGGTACAGCGCGGGGAGATCGTTAATGATTTTGTAAGAGCATCGTATGGTGACAGATGGGAGCAAAACTAGGGAGCACAGCGTAATGCACCATGGCCAATCGCTAGGTCGTGCCCCTGAGTCTAGTGTAACAGGTGTATGAGCTGTACTTCAACATAAAAGAAAATTTAACCCATTGAGAGGGTGAGCCCTCTAGAAGTTTTCAGAATTGGAAGATGGCTTCTGATCTGCAGAAAGATTTATTTTTTAAGATTTATTTATTTGGGGGGCAGAGGCAGAGGTGGAGGGAGAGAATCCCAACCAGACTCCCTGCTGAGCACGGAGCCCAACGTGGAGCTTGATCTCAGGACCCTGAGATCGTGAACTGAGCCGAAATCAAGAGTCAGTCGGAAGCTCAACCACTTGAGCCACTCACGTGCCTCAGGGAAGATTTTATTATTATTATTTTCATGAAGGCAGCTCAAGTGAAAAGATAAGAGATCGCCCCCAAAGTTGCCAAATCCATTAGTGAGATGGGGATTTTTCAGGTCGACACTTCCTTTCCCTACTTTGCTACCACCCGATGGTCAGACCCTGTCCACGCAAGCACAAGAAAACCCCCAACGCTCCTCCTGAGGTGTCCTTAGCCCCTCCTTGACCCGAACTTAATCTTTGGTATCCTTGCTGACTCGTCCCTCTTCAGTGGTTCTGCCATGAAAAAGTCCCTTGGATCCATCCTGATCTCAGAGCATCACTGGAGTCGAAAAACATCTATTCCCAAACTGAGACTGTTTTCAAAAACTCCAGATTATTCTCCCAGCTCTGCTCTCTTTTGGATTGCCCCACTCTCTGCCTCCTCCTCTCCAAACATCCCCCACAGATCAGTGTTTCCGAAATACCAGGTCATCCTTTCGACAATCCTGGCCAATAACAGGAATTGGAGCTCCTGCGGCGGGCGGGGGGGAAGCGGGGCTGAATGGTCCTGCTTACTCGTGGGTTCAACGATAATCACCTGCTGGCTTGGGGCAGCGGAGACAGAGGGAAAAACTGAGCCTGTTACTCTAGGCTCCAGTCCTTTCCACACATACTGGCTACCTTCCATTTCCCCACAAAAGCCTTCTTTCCAGCAGGACCAACTCCCCTGTGTTCTAGACAATGCCATGCTGATTGGGGTCTCCTTTATTCTGAAAACTGCACCGCCCACCCGGAGAATGACCAGCATCCTCCCCTCCTCCACGGCCCCACTGCATTCAAAGCCCCAGCTGAGCTGCCCCGGGGCTGAGAAACCAGCTGCCGTTCCCCAGCTCCCACTAACCGCTTCTCCCCATTTCTGGTGAAACAAGATACATGCCATCGTTTGGGGGGTCAGGGAGGCTAGCGGTGAGAGAGGGTACAATGTGGGAGAAAGATAGCTTTCAGGGGCTAACCAGCATCCCTAGAGAACCAGAACTTTCGCTCGGCTTCCGCTCTTCCAAGAAAACCTACTGACCCACCAAAGAGTTTCTCTCCACCTGAACCGAGCCACCTAGTCCCACCAGGACTGGGCAGCCAGCCCCCAGGAATTCTCTGGAACGTGGTTATGCCTGGCCCTGACTTTTCCTTAGAGACGGTGCCTGCAGGAACCAGCAGCATGCAGGCCCCCTCGGTCTCCCCGGCCACTGCACCCCTTCGTGAGGACCAAGGCGGCCCCCCCATCGCCTCCCCTGGAGGGGCTCTCGGCGGAGCGGAGTTTCTTCAGCTGCCCCGGAGTTTCAGGGCGTCCTAGGCAGACTGGCCGCAGATCCGCCAGCCAGAGCCGACTGTCGTTCCTGCTGCACCGTGCGAGCAAGACCGACGACCCACGGGGACAGCCTCTTCCCTCAGCCGCAAGCAGCTTTTCCTTCTTAACCCACCCAGACTTGGAGACAGAGACAACTGCTGTCTAACGAATGTGACATGTGGGGCCCCGTCACTTACCTCCCCTGTCATCACTGGCCACTGCCTCCCGGCCCTGCGTCCTTCCAGAGGGGTGTGTGACCCACAGCCCGGCGTCCACCTCCGAGGCAAGCAGAGCGTGGTAAGGACGCTGCGAGGCAAGTTCTCGCCGTGGCTCCACCATCAGCCTGCACCGGGGTCACATGGAGGGCTCCTGAGAGTACAGCCTGTGGGGCCCCACCCGGCAGTTCCCGGCTCAGTGGGTGGGGATGGGTACCCGCTCATTTGCATTTGTAACGAGCTCCCAGGATGCCATGCTGCGGAGGCCCAAGTTCCAGAACACGAGATCTAAGTCAGCGGCTGTGGGCTGCAGATGCGAATTTTCTGAGGAGCTTTTGAAACAATACCAGAAACCAGATCAACCTCTGATCAGCTGAATTGGCTTCTCTGGGGCCCTGGTGCTTTAAGTTTTCTAGGTGATTTTGTTGTGTGACCCGTGTTGTCATTCACTGCTAACTCCTTCGACTCAGGATACTGGCCATCAACCGAGGGGAGGTTGGTAAGAATCGCCTGGGGGAGTAAATGGGAGCCTTTACTACAATGGGCATTGCTCCCTTCCAAAGGATATGCCTGGGGGAGTAAATGGAAACATTTACTAAGCAGGGACAATGGGCATTGCTCCCTTCCAAAGGAAATGCTTAAAAAAAAAAAAAAAAAAAAAAAAACCTATCTATTTCACCCAAAGAGTAACTCTGAAGAAACTATGCACTCAAGGAAAGACCAAAAACCCCAAAACAGTCAAGGGAGAACGCATCCCTGGAAAGTGATTAGGTCCCTCACTTGCACCACCTTTTATTTCCACGACACTAGGTAGTACTTCCATTATGCCCATTTTGTAGATGAGGAGATCAGTGTTTAGAAAGGTGACTTCCTAGTCAGGATTGTGATCTGATGTTTGAACTTGAACTTCAAAGCCTATGTTCCCAAATCCCTCGGCAGACCCGACTTCCACGGGGATGTTGGAGGAGATCACTGTTTACCATATCTCCTCCAATTCCATCCACCGCAGCCTTCTGCAGACCTTCTGGCTAGCGGATGGCTTCCTGCGGTCCCAGACCGGGATAGCAAAGGCCAGTGGGCTGGAACAGTGTTCTCTGAAAATGTAGCAGTCTATCAGAGCAAGTGGAAGGGGATTGGGTCCAGCACACCTATGAGTAGGACTCAGGTTGGGTATTTCTTCAAAGCTCTTCCAAAACGACTCATAAAAAACACACAGAATTTCCAAATTTAGAAATTAAGTTGACCGCCCCTCCCCGTGGAGTGACTGTGACCGGGAACCACAGTAGCGAATGGAAAACACCCTCTATAGGGCAAGATGCACAATAAATTGCAACTTCAGGAATCCAAGAGTAGACGTAGTCATCACAAAGAGTTCAGTTTCTCATCACAGACCCTCCCATTGCTCTGTCTTCTCAAACACGATAAAATGTTTTTCTGCAGATTCCCAAGCTGTCCATGTGCCATCAGGGAAAGAGGAGGGGGCAGAGCTGATGAGAGCCCTGACGAATGTAAGGGAGAGAGAACATATGAGGGAACCCTGTGTCCCCGCTCACTCTTGCCCACACACCAGTTTGTAGCTTGGTGGTGGCCACTGGTCACGCAGATCCCAACAGTGGCAGACAAACTTCCTAATGACCTTTTTAATGCTTCGTGAAGTCAGACTCTGTGTCAGAGCCCTAAATCCATTTTGCCCTTTCTCCCCTCCTGCCACGTCCCTTTCAACGACTATTTTCCTCCCCCATGAGAGCTGGTTGAAGACCCAAACCTGCCCATTGCTGCCTCATTTCTGTTCCATTTCAAATCACATCCTAGTTCCCTTTATGCTCCATCATTACGATAATCCATCTGTCACAGAGACTCCCGTCTACCCACCTCCTCCATTTCGAAGGTTTCCTAAAATCAGTCCTCATCTCTTGAATATCACTCTTCATACTCCACCAAGACCTCAAAACATTGGTTGCTTTTAAAAGGCCATCTCAGCGAATGGAGATGATGATGTCCTGATTTCTGCGTAACTAATCATACTTGGGATCCTTTTGAACAGGACGGATTCAGTTATGGGGACATCCTATCGCAGTAGACTGGGCGGAGCCCGAAGTGGAGGTGGACGAGGACACGATGTCTTCCGTGAAAATCCTGTATGTGAGAAACCTGATGCTATCTACCTCGGAAGAGATGATTGAGAAAGAATTCAACAATATTAAACCAGGTAGGACATACCAGAGAAGATGAAGTTTTTGAGATGTACTTTAAAAACACTCGGGCTAGAGATGACTTCCCATAACTTTAAACAGAATAGCTTTCCTTTAGCATTCTTCTAACTGCATGTGGACAACAAAAACCATATTCCAGTACTAGGATTAGAGAAAAAGGGACACATGGTCCTAAAACATTCATTGACATCATAACTCTACAGTTACCTGTGTGATTACTTAATTAACACAAACTTTCTTCACTAAACTGTAAATCCCATGAGGGTTCTTTGGCTTCTGTCATCTCCTCAGCCCCAGGTTCTGGGCCTGGGTCATAGTAGATGCTCAATAAATATTTACTGTGTTGATGAATGTGTAGCCAGAACTATATTGAAGTCAGGGTTTCTCATCCTCAGTGCTCTTAACATTTTAGGCCAGATAATCCTTGATCATGGGGGTTCTATCCTGGGCATTATAGGAATTTTAACTCTATCCCATACCTCTACCCTGTAGATGCCAGTAACAACCCTCAAGATGTAATAAATGTCTCCATTTACCCTGGAGGGCAAATTTGCCCCCATTTGAGAACCACTGGTCGAATGGAATATGATTGTGACTTCAAGTACATAAATAGGGAGATGAGAATTAATTCCAGGAAACTCATTTGGGTGAGGAGGAAGGGAAACGAACAGAGGGAGATGGCGGGGGATAGTTATTGCTGCTCGTCTTGTCAGTACTTTGCAGTATCAGTTTTATACCATAAGATTCAGCCCTCGTCACTTTTTTCTCCTATAGGAACTACGATATTGGGACAGGTCAAGCATTTCAGGAAACAATGTCCAAATGAGCATTTCCCAAAGCCAGTTCTGCAGAATGGTAATTCTGTGGACGCTTAGTAGTGCTACTGATAAAAGGGATCCATGGTCAAATAAATCCATAAACACCAGATTCAGGACAATTAAACAGATTCTTTTTTTTTAATTGCAGGACTTATCAGAGTCCTTAACCTTCTAATGTGCTTTGAAAGTCTCCAAAAGGAAATGTAGGATGGCTCCTTTCCCAAATTTTTGGACCATGGGTCTCTTTTTGGCCAACCATCCTGTGGAATTAACACGTTTGGGAACACACTCTGGCCTAAGTTTATTACTATGATAAGATTTTTCCACTTTCAAAAAATAAATAAATAAATAAAGATTTTTCCACTTTCATGGCACAAGTCACCCTAGGATGTAGGTTACTGTGGCACTTGCATTATTGTAAAGGTGGGAAAACCAGAACCCAGAGCAGTTATATTACTTGCTCAGGGTCATACAACTATTAAGTGGCAAATTCCAGATTTGAATCCATATCTGGCTAAGGCCATGTTCTTAGCCACTCGGAGATCTCCATGCCCTATCCTCATTCCGCTCACTCACCCGTTCATTCAACTATCATTACTTTAGTAGCTCCTATGTGCCAGGCACTGTGGGAGGAATGAACAGGTGTAATGTATATGTGGAAGGAGTTCAAGATGTTCCGGAAGAGTGGACCCCCCCCCCCCAACCTGGTGACTTAGCCAGTTAAGTGTCCAACTCCTGAATTTGGCTCAGGTCATGATCTCAGGTTGTGAGATCGAGCCACACATCAGGCTCCACGCTCAACAGGGAACCTATTTGAGATTCTCTTTCACCCTTTCCCTCTGCGCCTCCCACCCCCACCCAGCCCCCACTGGGCCCAATGATACTCCAGAAGAGTAACAGCCATGACAGCCTACCCTTGGGACACAGATAAGACTAATGTTTAAGAGAAGTGACTTGTGTGCTAAAAAAACATTAGAGGAATATACAGGGTAAAGCTTCATGACATTGAATTTGGCAACAAATTCTCTGACCATATCAAAAGTTCAGGCAACAAAGAAAAAAATAGATTAATTGAACTACATCCAAATTAGAAACTGCACCAGAAGACACTTTCAACACTGACAAAGCAGCCCACAGAATGGGAGAAAACGTCTGCAAACAATACGTCAACCAAAAATTAAATAAATTTCCAATGTATATTTGTCCAATGAACAATGTTGTGCGATTGCTGTAGACACAAGGTCAACACTCACATTAAAAGATGTTCGTCACCCACTATTCACCCGGGAAATGCAAAGCCAAAACATTGCCCACTGGCCAAGATAATAATCGTAGTAGTAGCAGCGATGATGAAAGATGATGACACAGATGCTGGGAGAAGTTGGAGCAGAGAGAACCACATGCCCTGTATATGGAAATACAAAATAACACCGTCAGTGGGGGAAACGACCCCCTGGGTCCTGAAGAACAGATAATCACCATACAATCCAACAACATACAGCGCCAGTTGTCCCAAGTTCCTAAAGTAGGCACGGTCCTAAGGACAGACAACAGCATGGTGGCTGCCCAGGGACAGGGGAGAAATAGATCCAGGGTTTCAGTTTCGGTTCACGAAGAGGTTCTAGAAACGCATGGTGATGACAGTTGCAAAATATATATCTTCCTTTCATTAAATTAAAACATTACCGTTTTGCTTTGTTCTGTTTTTGCTTTTTGGAAAAGGTTGGAATGAGAAATGACTCAAAGACTGCTTCCTGTCCTAGTCCCTGGTCATCAGCTTATCCCATTAAAGGGAGACATGAGCTTGTGTCGTCCTAGTTATAATGAAGATAATAAATGCAGGCACTCTCTCCCTCTGTCCTCCTCTCTCCCTCTGGTGGCACAACCCAGGGCTCTACAGTGACGTGTGCCTGCTTCTTGGCACTCCACAAAAGAATATAAACTATAGAGGGTAGAGGACTAGCAGACACCGGCTGTATTAGGAAGAAAAAGTCAGAACTGACTAGTTTATTTTCCACTGGAAAGGGTGTGTTTATACTTACCTAGGAAAATTTCCAGAGAGAAACAGGAAAATAACCCTTTAAAAACCATATTGAAAGTTTGGATCCCTCAAAGGAGCCCAAATATTCCTGGCAAATATTTGACCCTCTTATTTTAATCCTGATTAACCTAAAAATACTCTACTGATTTCTGAGAAATAACTGAGGATCAGAACAGAAACTGGGGCTGAAAACCTCGGTTTTTCCCCTGTGTAGCCTAACGCTATCTGCTGAAATTCCAATTATAGTCATTCTACAAAATCTGATCTCCCTAAAACAGTTTCACATCTGAATCACCAAGAGGGCATAAAACAGATTGCGGGCTCTTCCCCCCGGGCATTTCTGAATCAGTGGGTCTGGGGTGGGGGGGCGGGGAGGACAGGCATTGGCATTTCTCCTGAGTTCCGGGGAGAGCTAAGGTTGGTCCGGAGACCGCACTCTGAGAACCATGGCCTTCAGATACCGGTGTGTTTCTCATGCATGTTTCTCTGCTGACAATGGATCATGAATCAAGTAATATTTTTCCAGTTCCCTACATTACGACTTCGGAGTCTTTTACATCGTTGCTGATGATGACTGCTGATATTTTATGGCTTCCGCCCTCTGTCAAGTGATGATCCATCAGTAAACAAACTCCTACAGACTGAAGAAGGGCCATGCCATCGTAAGCCACGTGGTGAACACTATTGTAGGGAAAACCACACTCACTTTCTGACTCGTTTCATGAGGCTAGATCTTCATTCATTAAGAATCCCAAAGTCAGGTGCAGCTGAACAGCCTTGCTTAAAAATCCAAGCCGGGTTCGTTACCTGCGAGCAGAGTTGGGGGACATTTAGATCCATAACCATCGGAAATGCCACTTAACAAATATGAGTGCTGGAAGCTAAGTGTGAATTGACTGGTAATATTTGCTCTTCCCATGTATTATTTGTAGAGCAGCCTCTGCGCACACGGTACTAGGTAGGACCTGGTGATGATGATATCAGGATGCCCCTGAAACAGATCCTGTTCTCGGGGGGCTAACGGTCCATAGGAGCCTTGATGAAGGACAGCACTGAAGAATGAATGGAGCCAAGACTGGAAAGATAGAGACCCTCATTGGCCTCCCCTTTCACTTCTCAATTACCAGGACAAGCCATGGGGTTAGGTCATGGTAGTTACCCTACCTGACCCTGAAGGACTAAAGAGACGGTGCTGGAAGGTCAGTTAATTCCACGTCCCCTGCTTCATGGTCTCAAATACCTTCATGTACTTCCTCAACCTCGCCAGACAGTCGTGCTCTGGACAATGACTGCCATAAGAAGTCAAGGGCTGAACGCTGAGGGATGAGAGGATTACCCCAGGTTTTTAAATGATTCCTGCATTACAGGCCTGCCATTATTCCAAAAGAAGACAACTTACAGCTGTCCAACCATTGTGGGAGAGTAAAAAGTCAAATTGCCTTTGTGATCTTGAATCTAAGAGGATAGATAACTGAACCTTGATAGGAGAGGACAAAGGAGAACCCTTATCTGCTTTTCTCGTCCTTCCTGGGGAAGGGACCCATCATAGGTTATGTGTGGTGATTAGGATAAGAGAAGGATCCCAGTCTCTAGAGACACCCCCAAGTCAGAGTCACTAAAAGAGGACAATTGGCATGCTAAACTGTTAACATCTAACAAGTTACACAAGTGTCCATTTCACCTTCACTCCAAGAAGAATAACTTACTTTTAAGACTGTGTAATCAACAATATTCTCTAGCAACATTTTAATAATAAAATGTAAGTTTCAACCGTTTTGGTAAAACTTTTTTTATATATATGTTACCATCAACATATGCAGCAGTTCCTCTATATAAAAATAGATTAGGTTGATTTGTTATTTTTTTATCACACAAATAATAAGCATTGCAAATGTTTGCAAAATACCAAGGCATATAAATTAAAATATGAAATTTCCCTTTATTCTCTCCAAATTTTTTCCCCATTCCTGAAGTAACCTCTATTTTAACAGTTTGGTCTTTGTCTTTCCAGTTCTCTTTCTGTGTGTATATCCTTATTTATGTGTGCACATACGTGGGTTGGGATTTTAAAAACATAAATGTTAGAGTATTATACTTATTATTTTACAAACTTTTAAAATTTAACAATAGGTCTTAAATCTTTCCATGTAAGTATACATAGGTCTATTTGTTCTTTTTTTTTTTTTTGAAGATTTTATTTATTTATTTGACAGGCAGAGATCACAAGTAGGCAGAGAGGCAGACAGAGAGAGAGAGGAGGAAGCAGGCTCCCCACTGTGCAGAGCGCCCGACGTGGGACTAGATCCCAGGACCCATCATGATCTGAGCTGAAGGCAGAGGCTTTAGCCCACTGAGCCACCCAGGCACCCCCTATTTGTTCTCTTTAAATACTATATTATTTGATATGAATGTATTGGGTGTAATCAATCTCATGAGAATGGACTTTGAGTGGGTTTATTTTTGCTATTTTAACAGTGGTAAAGTTGTATCTTTATGCATGATCCTTGCTTCTCTAGCACTCCAGGAGTGCTTCTATAAAAGACATTTCTCTAGGTAGAGTTAGTGGATATCTACATTGTTTCCAACATTTAAATGTTATGAACAGCATCGCAAGGAACTGTCTTGGTTTTCTGATATTCTTTCAGAAACTACTTTTTTAAAAAAAATATAATGTATTATTTGTTTCAGAGGTACACTTCTGAGAATCTTCAGTCTTACACAATTCAAAGCACTCACCATAGCACATACCCTCCCAGGTGTCCAGAGCTACTTTTTTTTTTTTTTTTTTTTTTAATCAAAAGAGCATTAGATAAGCAGTTAAGAGATCTGCGTTTGGGTTCCTAGTGGTGTCAACTCTTATGAATCTCACTTCCCCCATCCCCTAGATTCCTAATCTAAGTTAAAAACACTTACATTAAGGTCAAATAAATTTTTAATAAAGCTTAAAGTAAGTCATTGCTAAAGTCTTTCCTAATTCTAAAGTTTCATTCCATAAATCAAAAGATGAAACATTTTTCTGTGGAAAAAGCCATAAAATTTTAAAAGGTAATCGCCTAAGTAGAGATTTGTAGGATGTCCAGGAGTTAAGTTTGAATCAATTCAATGAATATTTCACTGAGTATAAGTTACTATCTTTTACATTTTATGCCAAAGTAAGATAGTGCTTCTATCCTTAAGGATCTTATAACCTAGGAAGTGGGAAACACTAATCGATAACTAACAATACGGCAGAATATAGGGCATGTTAAAAAAAAATACAAATAAACTTCCATTGGATGTGTAGAATTGTAAACCTGGACCTAGTGAATATTCTCACTAAGATCTTAGCTAAGTAATGAGTCTCCCAGAAAAAAAAATCAAATCATTCTCAGGGCTCTCTCAGTCTTTGCTAATGGGGCTACTTTCTGTTTCTAGGTGCTGTAGAGAGGGTAAAGAAGATTCGAGACTATGCTTTTGTGCACTTCAGTAATCGAGAAGATGCAGTAGAGGCTATGAAGGCTTTAAATGGGAAGGTAAGGTAGGACAACATGTAAACACACACACACACAGGTTTCACCCAAGTGTGTTGTGTAAATTTTATTCAGAAGAACGATCCCGCAAGTCTGTGTCCCTCAGGCTTTCTCTACTTCTGACAAGACTGCCCGTGTCCATCGAAGATGAACAGAACAGAAGTGACAGAAACACAGTGCAGATGTGGCTCATGTGTCTGGCTCTATCTCTAATTTGGGGTGATTTGAACAAGTCCCTGGCTCTCTATTTTCCTACAAAGTGGGAGTACATTATTTCAAGGCATTTTTCTCAGGCCCAGTTTTCTCTCATTACTTCAAGAGATTATCACCTCATTACTGCAGTATTTTGGAGGTTGAAGACCAGAAAACAGGCCAATTCTGTTGTCATTCTGCCCTCAGAGTTCGCCTTTCCTACTCTGGAAGGCTCTGGGTCTCTTCCCCTCGCCAAGAGTGGGGTGGGGGGAAAACTGGCTTCTAAAATCCTTTCTCCTGACTTGTACACAGAAACCAAGATCATTTACTTATCAATGCAATAAACATTAAAACCTTTCTATAGACAACTTACTTTGCTAAACAATGTCTGGGACAAAAAGAAAAAAAAAAGATACTTGTCACCAAGGTAGAAGTCTACAGAGGACTAGAACGGGTCCACAAACATCATTCATAGTTCAGCCAAATAAGTTCAGTTTCATTACATTTATAGATAGAGAGGTGAGAAAGTCTGAAGGAATCAGTAAATCTTCATGGAGATGAGAAAATGGTATCCATGAGAAGCGATAAAAGTTGAACAGAATTCCCAAAGGAAAAAAACGCAGAAACGGAGAGGCAGTCTCAGAGACACGGAATTTGGAAAGAGCAGGAAATGACTGAGGAACAGTGAAAATAGACTGATTTGGTTAGAACATCACGTACGTAGGGCCGTGTCGCCCGACTGGCTTTGCACAGTTAGTCCTAACGGCAGCCAGATGGCGAAGGGACTAAGGACAGAAGGGTGAGTGTGGGAAGGGAGCTCAAGAGAGGAACCGAAGCTCAGAGCGCCACCAGTGTCAAGGCAACAGGGGATAGGAAACGTAGTGGAAGCCTCACGAAGAGAGGGCTGTGTAGAGCAAGCATCCTTGGGAGAAGTAGGGATCTTTGGCCAAAGGACACAGCCAGGGGCTAAGGGAGCACCTCGGGAGCAGGTCCTTTAGTCACAGATGGCTGGGTTTAGGGGCCAATCATATGTTTGGGCCCTGGAGGAAAAAAAAATACTGCCTCCAAAACACAAAAACTGTAAAGCAAAAATTGAATGCAAATTTAAATACATGTCCGTGAAGCAAAACATGATTTAGTCTTCGTTGGTGATGACATTTAGTGTCATAAAATTGTTACTACCTTGAAAACAATCTGTAGGTTTGTTTCTCAATTTGAAAACATTCCTGAAGATACATGACAATTGCTGAGAAGGGACCGTCAGTCATAAATTACGTGCTAAATAATTACACTGAAATAATCGCAATGGAAAAATATTCAAATTGTTCCAAGTTTTTACAGTTAGACATTTTTATAGCAATGTGTATACATCATGAGGTTAAATATTATTCAATATCTTAAAATATGTACCAAATATTATAATTATATCTAACTATAATGTTGTATGGGAAAATGAAAAGTACGTTTGCCTGGGAACTATGTAAGGTTTGAGTATACATATGCATATTAATAGTTGACCTCTTAGGGTGAGACTCTAAAGTTTTTTGTGTATTGGAGGATCACATACAATTTAGGGAAATGAATGTACTGAGTTGCAATTTTATGGAGTAGGAAGAGAGGTATCATTGGAACTTTTTGAAAAGCTATTACAGTCACGCAAATAGGAAGAAATAGGGCTTGACCAAGGGCAGGAATACAAAGTAGGAGAAGGCGCCACACAGGGCTATGGGGGATGAATTCAAAACACCCAGGAAATGACTGGATGTTGGAGTGAGCAAGAGTCATTGGTTTTCAATATGGGAGACCAGGACGACATGGTCAGGGAAGGCAGGAAAGGAAACCTATTTAGAGAGAAGGGTGATGAACTGAGCTTTGCATTTGATTGTTCATTTGTTCTGGAAGTACTTGTGGATGTCTGTGATGTGCAAGGAATTTTGCTGGGCTTGGGGATACACAGATTAATAAGATGTCATCCTATCTCTTGAAACATCTAGACCAAATAACTAAAATACTATACTGAGTTTAAAACACTATTACAGGGACAGATAAATGCAGTACAAAATCTATTACAACACTAAATCTGACTTTGCAGTAAAGAACCATTCCATTAAAAATGTCTCTTGATATGGAAGGACCTAGAAGCAGAGATCTATTTGGGTGTCTCACCTTCCTCCAGACAGGATTGAAGGTATAATTTTTTAATTTTTTAATTTTTCTATTAACATATAATGTATTATAGCCCCAGGGGTATAGGTCTGTGAGTCGCCAGGTTTACACACTTCACAGCACTCACCATAACACATACCCTCCCCAATGTCCATAACCCAGCCACCCTCTCCCTACCCCCCTCCCCCTGGCAACCCTCAGTTTGTTTTGTGAGATTAAGAGTCTCTTATGGTTTGTCTCCCTCCCCATCCCATCTTGTTTCATTTATTCTTTTCCTAGCCCCAAACTTCCCACGTTGCATCTCCCCTTCCTCATATCAGGGAGATTGTACGATAGTTGTCTTTCTCCAATTGACTTATTGTGCTAAGCATAATACCCTCTAGTTCCATCCACGTCATCACAAATGGCAAGATTTCATTTCTTTTGATGGCTGCATAGTATTCCATTGTGTGTGTTTGTGTGTGTGTGTGTGTGTGTGTGTGTGTGTGTGTGTGTATACACCACATGAAGATAAAAATTCTTATTTGTAAGACCACTCTGTTCCTTTGGACACTCAGATCTGTTTCTTCTAATAACATCGACACCAGTGTGAGATAGTTGAATTTCATCAGGATTCTCTCTCTCAGTGTATTCCAGCTAATATGTTAAATACTGGCTCCTGCTCCTAGAAAATCAGGCCGATATATGAAACTAGGAACAAGTGACAACTGGGAAGCATAACTTTGGCCAGCAAACCTCAATGGTCTCAGAACCACTGAGCACTCACAAAATGGCAAGCAGCCATGACAGGGAATTCTGGAGGGAATGCTTCATATTACTTCCTTTATTTATTTATTTATATTAATTTTTTTATTTATTTATATTAATTTATTTATATTAATATTATAATATTATTTATTATAAAAATAGAGGCTTATATTAGTCTTACGCAGAAGAAGCTACAAGTGCTTCCTCACAGCATCTTGCCCCATCAATAAGAACTACCTCAATCCTTCAAGCATCAAGCAAGAGACATCTTTGACTCTTATGCACACAAGCCATACGGGAAAGTGAGTCATGCGTGTAGATCTCCCCGCAGCCCTTCTCGCCAATAGCTGGATCAGTTTGCAAACTGTCCAAAACTTGCATTAGGAAAACAAACAAACAAAACCTCTCCAGTAATCCTTGAGGACAAGTTTTAAGAACTGTGTGACTTGAGAAATCTCAGTACTGCCCCTGCCATCACAGCCAGTTCCCACCTCTTTTAAGCCTCTCTTCTCTTCCAGTGAAAACTTACCTTTCACGTGGCTGCTCTAAGGAGTAAACCGTCTAGCTGGCAGGTGGCCAGAAAGATCTGAGGAGGCTCTCCCTGCCACAGTGTTAACAATCGGCAAGATTTCCTTACCGGTTTCCTACCAACTTCCCTGTGCTGTGCTAGGTAGTAGACATTATATTCCACCCATTATTAACCTAAAATTTCTTAGAATTATATAATATGTAACTTAAAACATATATCACATAAAACTTTCACATAATGCTCTGTCACAGGGACTGTATCACATAATTTATCATCTGAATGTCAGGGGTCGGTGGCCAGTTTGTTCCCATCAAACTTGTCGCATATTATATGCAATTTTCCAACAAAACCACTCAGGAAAACTCAACTGGCACATGAACATGAACCCATGAAGAGACAAGATATGTATAAGTGAGACCACGACCAGACCGTCAAATTGACTAACACCCAAGAGACCAGGACTCAGGCACACTTGGCTGTCTTCGTATCTTCTCATGTTGCTTCTTCTTTACTCTCTACGACAGGTGCTGGATGGCTCCCCCATTGAAGTGACGCTAGCCAAACCAGTGGATAAAGACAGTTACGTTAGGTACACCCGAGGCACGGGTGGAAGAGGCACCATGCTGCAAGGAGAGTACACCTACTCTCTGGGCCATGTTTATGATCCCACCACAACCTACCTTGGAGCTCCTGTCTTCTATGCTCCTCAGGCCTATACAGCAATCCCCAGCCTTCATTTCCCAGCCACCAAAGGACACCTTGGCAACAGGGCCATTATCCGAGCCCCTTCTGTTAGAGGTAATGCTCATCAACTCTTGCTCTAGAATAACTCTACAATTTCAAATGATTTGTATTGCCACAGCCTTAGACAAATGGGATGGACCCACTGGGAGGAAAGGACTGGGAAATCATTTATGAAAAATCAAGAATTATTATATCAATAGTTGTCCTTCCATAAAGATCTTTTTTCACATTACAACTGGTTATTGAAAAAACTTGGTCAGAACATAGCACAAATGGATCTGATGCATACATTTGATCTTTGCCTGGGCCCATAAAATTTGTGCAGACTAAGTAGTTAGCTTCTCCCTTATCACTGGACCACCATACTGCAGTCATATGGGACTCATTAGAAAACCTAAGTGAAAGCAGGATGGTCCAATGGAAACCAATTATCTCAAATCGCAAAAAAACAGGTCAAGTCATATGTATATTTGAGGGCAACTCAGTGGAATCAAATTCATACATAATCACAAAATATCATACATATTCTAACAGATGTATGAGATACTTTCAGCTGACCTTGCCCCAGAAATACGTGCTGTGCCTTCTAAAAGGCCACACTGTTGAGGAAATCAACCTATTTCTCCAGGATATGGGAAGCTAAATAGTAAAGTCCAAATAGAAGAAAGACTGACTACCAAATAATAAATCTTTCCTGTGTAATCCTACAGAAATTCCAAGTGTTCACCCAGTTCTCTGGGCTCAGTTCAAACAATATAGACATTAAGGAAAGCATTTTTATTTTGAATAAACTACCTTGTCTCTGCCTAATGGGATCCTTCTGAATAGTTCTGCTAGGATAGAGTTAATGCCAATAGAATGCCAGTTCTATCTTCCAAATAGGACACCACTCTGGGCAATTAGGCAATGAATTGTATTTAACTCTATCCTTGGGTTTTACTTAGACAAAAGGGGCATATCCAGATTACTGTGAAAACAATTATCTTACTGCGTTTGCTATTTTTCAGGAAAACTGAAGTGACCATCCTAGAAGCTCTAGTCTTCAACAGCCTTAAAAGTTCCATAATCATAATAAAATCACTCTACCCAAAATTATAATCATCAGGTTTTCCTCCAGGATAATTTATCTACGTGATGACAAATTATGTCATTGAAGTATTGTGCATTTATAATCTGAAATCATATTGTTAAATAATCCATACATTAAATATAAATTGTCAACCAGTTGTAATGTAGGAAAAAAAAAAGTTCACTCTAAGGGGAAAAATACCTTATAATAAGAAAGGAATCAAAGAATGATATTCATGGATGAAGGGTAATCAATTTAATTTTTTTATCACTTTACACCACTAGGAAAATCAAAGTAGTAACATGGCAAAACAAAAAATCAAAAGGAATCTATTAATGAAACTCAGTGGAAATAAAAGCCTCAAATTGTCCGAACATAAAACAGAAAATAGTGAACCGATAAACATGGTTTCTAAATGGTCAATGTTTCCCAACCGATCATTGGGGTTGGGATTATTGGGGGAGTTAGAATTCATTTCTGATCTACTGATCAATGATAAACATGCAAGACTTATTTTAATACATGTAGTCATACCATGCTGGGATGTTTAAATACCTTCCCAATATTTATTAGTCTATAGAGAAATGTCAACAAAAGGTCAACCGAAGATAGAAATTACAATTTTTTTCTCTGTGCCAAAGTTTTAAAGTTGCTCATGTATTTATCAGGAGCTTTGACAATATGGCTTTCTTCCACAGATTTAAAAAATAAAAACAAAAACAAACAAACAAAAAAAACCAAGACACTTACTGTGAACTCTATGTTGAGTTTCATTACATTAGAATCCTAGAGTTTTCTATGCATCTTGAGGGCAATGATCAATGTGACTTGGGCTAACTTTTCCATTACAGTAAGATTCAGGGTGATCTTCTGGTGGTTTGATTCAGTTTAATGCCTTCTTACGTTCCTAGAAATTTACATGAATGTACCTGTAGGGGCCGCGGGAGTGAGAGGACTGGCTGGCCGTGGCTATTTGGCCTATACTGGCCTGGGTCGTGGATACCAGGTCAAGGGAGACAAGAGAGAAGACAAACTCTATGACATTTTACCTGGAATGGAGCTCACCCCAATGAATCCTGTCACTTTAAAACCCCAAGGAATTAAACTTGCTCCCCAGGTAGGTAATGTTATTCCAGAGATAAGTTTCCTTCTGTTAGGCCAAAGACCATCCACATTTGCCTTTCATCAAATGATCAGACTTGACCCCCCCTTGGGCTGTTGTTTGGTTTGGTTGGGTTAAAGAGATCAAGGGGCCAATCAGCATAACATACAGTGAGAGAATGCTGCCCCCTGAGGGCCACTGTTCCATCACAGGCTTTCTTCTATTTCCTAAACAATCTGAACAAAATGGAATGTGAGAATTCTGAGAGCTATTAAGAATTATCAACTGATACCTTACATGAAAATAAAATGAAGCAAAGACCCTAATTCAAAATAAACACCTACCTGCTCTGTAGGAGTTGGCTAATGGGGAGTTGTCATGACAGGAAATGAATAAGCCACTTAGGACATCTTCTATGGGAAACACTGTGTGAGAGAAAACACCATACCACCCCTGGTGATGTCGTGACTTATATTAACGATAAGATGCCATCGGTCATATCCCATTAGGTCTCCCAGGAGGATTTTGCTTGGGGAGGGACATGATGGTGACTTTGTAATGCTTTCATTCCACAGCTCCAAGTTTCCATGTTTCCTCATGAGGCTGTGGTTTTTATTATTGGAAAATTAGAAGTTACAAAAGCTGTTCCAGGGTGGAAAGTGAATAACAGGGTTAAAAATAAAACAAAACAGGATCTATGTGAACGCTGAGCCTGTTGCCTGGGGCTGTGAAGTCCATGTCAGTCTCTCTGCAGGGACACTGGCTGAAGAACCCATGCCAGTTGTTCAGTGATACAATTAGGGGATCCCAAAGGAAACATCCTTACTCCAGCCCCAAAGGGGTAAGCCCCAAATGTATGAAAGCAGCCTTCTGATTGTGATCAAGCAGAAAGCATGGCTTTCTAAAAGCTCATCCTGAGTATTATTTTTGTAGAATCAATGGGGATCTTGTACATACAGATTAGTTCATCTAAGGTTTCTGCTAACCCTACCCAGGCAATTAAAAGTAAGGTTGCCTAGTAGAGTGGTACATAGCACTCATCTGCTTGATCAAAAACCATCTATTGGGCATGCACCAGGTACCATGTTAGGTGCTGGGCATGGAAAAGGGAATATAATACAGTCTTTGCCATCAAAAATCACATTTTTGGACTCCAGTGAGAGGATCTGGACAAATCAACATATCATTACAGTAAACTCTATTGAGTGTCATGGTGAAGCTTTGCCCAGAAAACATGAAGGCTTGTCATCCAGTTGATCTTGGGATAAAATATAAAATAAGGAACCTCATTAAGGAACTAGAATACTTAGAAACCACTTAATAAAAAATAATCATCATTATCAATTCCATGTAATAGTTCTAAGAGCCACCATAGTGTGAGGAATGATCTCAGCTTCTTATATTAAACCCAGGTGAGAAACTGGTCACAGTCTGTGAAAAACCCACCGCAACTATCATTCTCAATGGGGAAAAACTGAGAGCTTTTCTGCTAAGGTCAGGAACACGGCAGGAATGTCCATTATCACCACTGCTATTCAACATAGTACTAGAAGTTCTAGCCCCAGCAATCAGACAACAAAAAGAAATTAAAGGCATCCGAATCAGCAAAGAAGAAGTCGAACTATCACTCTTTGCAGATGATATGATACTTGATGTGGAAAACCCAAAAGACTCCAGTCCAAATCTGCTAGAACTTGTATAGGAATTCAGTAAAGTGTCAGGATATAAAATCAATGCACAGAAATCAGTTGCATTTCTATACACCAACAACGAGACAGAAGAAAGAGAAATTAAGGAGTCAATCCCATTTATAATTGCACCCAAAACAGTAAGATACCTAGGAATAAATCTAACCAAAGAGGCAAAGAATCCGAAAACTATAAACTATAAAGTACTCATGAAAGAAATGGAGGAAGATACAAAGAAATGGAAAAATGTTCCATGCTCCTGGATTGGAAGAACAAATATTGTGAAAATGTCTATGCTACCTAAAGCACTCTACACGTTTAATGCAATCCCTATCAAAATCCCACCCATTTTTTTCTAAGAAATGGAACAAATAATCCTAAAATTTATATGGAACCAGAAAAGGCCTCAAATAGCCAGAGGAATGTTGAAAAAGAAAGCCAAAGTTGGTGGCATCACAATTTCAGACGTGAAGCTCTATTCCAAAGCTGTCATCATCAAGACAGTATGGTACTGACACAAAAACAGACACATAGATCAATGGAACAGAATAGAGAGCCCAGAAATGGACCCTCAACTCTATGGTCAACTAATCTTCGACAAAGCAGGAAAGAATGTCCAATGGAAAAAAGACAGTCTCTTCAACAAATGCTGTTGGGAAAATTGGACAGCTACATGCAGAAGAATGAAACTGGACCATTTCCTTACACCACACACAAAAAGAGACTCAAAATGGATGAAAGACCTCAATGTGAGACAGGAATCCATCAAAATCCTTGAGGAGAACACAGGCAACAACCTCTTCGACCTCAGCTGCAGCAACTTCTTCCTAGAAACATCGCCAAAGGCAAGGGAATCAAGGGCAAAAGTGAACTATTGGGACTTCATTGAGATCAAAAGCTTTTGCACTGCAAAGGAAACAGTCAACAAAACCAAAAGACAACTGACAGAATGGAAGAAGATATTTGCAAACAACCTATCAGATAAAGAGCTAGTGTCCAAAATCTATAAAGAACTTATCAAACTCAACACCCAAAGAACAAATAATCCAATCAAGAAATGGACAGAGGACATGAACAGACATTTCTGCAGAGAAGACATCCAGATGGCCAACAGACACATGAAAAAGTGCTCCACATCACTCGGCATCGGGGAAACACAAATCAAAACCACAATGAGATATCACCTCACACCAGTCAGAATGGCTAAAATTAACAAGTCAGGAAATGACAGATGCTGATCAGGATGTGGAGAAAGGGGAACCCTCCTACACTGCTGGTGGGAATGCAAGCTGGTGCAGCCGCTCTGGAAAACAGTATGGAGGTTCCTCAAAAAGTTGAAAATAGAGCTACCCTGTGACCCAGCAATCACACTACTGGGTATTTACCCTATAGATACAAATGTAGTGATCCGAAGGGGCATGTGCACCTGAATGTTTATAGCAGCAATGTCCACAATAGCCAAACTATGGAAAGAACCTAAATGTCCATCAATAGATGAATGGATAAAGAAGAGGTAGTATATATATACAATGGAATACTATGCAGCCATCAAAAGAAATGAAATCCTGCCATTTGCAATGATATGGATGGAACTAGAGGGTATTATGCTGAGTGAAATAAGTCAATCAGAGAAAGACAATTATCATATGCTCTCCCTAATTTGAGGAATTTGAGAGGCAACATGGGGGGTTTGGGAGGTAGAGAAGAAAAATGAAACAAGATGGGATCAGGAGGGAGACAAACCATAAGAGACTCTTAATCTCACAAAACAAACTGAGGGTTGCTGGTGGGGAGGGGGTAGGGAGAGGGCGGTGGGGTTATAGACATTGGGGAGGGTATATGCTATAGTGAGTGGTGTGAAGGGTGTAAGCCTGACAATTCACAGACCTGTACCTCTGGGGCTAATAATATGTTATATGTTAATTAAAAATTAAAAATTTTAAAAAAAAGGGAATTGGTCATGGTTTATAGGGATATGTAAGGAACCACCTCTCCCAACTAACTAATGAAAGTTCTTTATTTAGTCTCTGAATCTCTACAAGGATGGCTTAGAAATTGCAGGCGATGCCACTGCAAACCAACATAGATAGAGCTTTAACAACCCCATGGCGGGGTCAAGGTCATCAGACAAGAGCCAGGAGACCAGGCGTGCCCAGCAGAGTCAGGAGTTAGAGTCCATACTCTCTGAGCATGTGTTTGCATGACAGGCTCAAAGAGGCAGGCAGAATGTCTGCCAGCTAAAACAGTCTACTGGTGCCCAGGATTCTCCGGGAACACTTTGTAGACAACAAGAGATGCTACAGAGCCAAGAGTCGTAACAAGCAAAAGTCAATAGAGGATATAGGAGCAATCTACAAATTTAATAAACTGGAAAATGCCCTGCGATTGCAGCTGGATTCATGTCAGAACCAATGAGATAAGAAGTTCCATGGAGTCAGCCCGGGGCACTGTTCTGTCCCCAAGTCTTATTCTTTTCACACTTAGGCCCTATTTTGCAGTTTCCTGAACCTGCTGACTCATGGGAGCACTGGGGCTGGTGGGTCACTGAAAATGACTGTGGGATGGAAAAAAAAAATGGGTGCCTTGAGACAAGATTCAGCTTGGAGTAGTGAAAAAGATAGAAAAAAGTAAGCAGGAAGATTCTAAAACTCAGATCTTTGTAAAAACAGCCAGAAGTGGTATTTTGCCAAATAAAGACATTGCAGCTGTCCACATCCATTTATTAATGCTTACCAGTAACTAATAACCATTAAACTTTTTAACTCAATTTTTTATGAAAATGTGAAGTTTAAACCCTATGACAAACAACATGAAGTAAGTATATTCCTAAGTTATTTTCTCTAAACCATTATAAACAGAAGGATTGACGGTAGTCATGAGGAAATGCAGCCACAGAAGTGCTGAAATGTCCACTGTTTTTAATGGAATAAATTCATCAAACAAATTATAAAATTAAACTATTGGTAAAAAAGTTACAGCTAATGAACTCAACTAAAAACATATTAGAATAAATGGTATGAAAATGATTTTTGTGAATTAATTGACATAACATTTTAAATGGAGTTCAAGTTGAGTTCATCTTAAATTTTATGAGTCATTAAACCCTGTGGCATATTCTATTTTCTTAACATTAGCTTAAATGCTGAAGATTAGAGTTTAAAACCCTGAAAGCGGGGCGCGTGGGTGGCTCAGTTGGTTAAACGACTGCCTTCAGCTCAGGTCACAATCCTGGAGTCCTAGGATCGAGCCCCACATCGGGCTCCCAGCTCCACGGGGAGTCTGCTTCTTACTCTGACCTCACCTTTCATGCTCTCACTGTCTCTCTCCCAAATAAATAAAATCTTAAAAACAACAACAAAAACCTGGAGAAATCATACAAATGTGACATTTGAAAGGGAAATCACTTTTTTTTTTCACTCTCGTAGATTTTAGAAGAAGTTTGCCAGAAAAACAACTGGGGACAACCAGTGTATCAGCTGCACTCGGCCATTGGACAAGATCAAAGACAACTTTTCTTATACAAAATAACCATTCCTGCCCTGGCCAGCCAGAATCCTGCAATGTGGGTAACATCTCCAAATTCCTAATCTTTAAAGCTTTTTAGAGTAAGAGTCTTTTGTAAATCAAGTGTATTTTATCACTATCCTAATAAGTGAAACACTTGGGTCTACTGCTCGCTCGTGTTTCATTAAACACAAATGCTGAGATGTGTAGCTGCCACGTACATGCCAAGGGGGGTCTGACATCTCAGAAGCCCCGAATTTCACACAATGTAGACTCCACAGTGTAAGCAACCAGTAAAAAGGTGCAGACATAAAATGCAACAGGAATCGGAACTAGAATCCATTCTTTTATCTGCATAGTATTTAGGTTGAACCATATGAAATTGCCATTTTATCCATGACCATAGCCCATGCCTGGTCACTTACACTTTGGATCAAAGGTCCTCTCTGTTGGTAAGTATCGCTGCCTGGAGCCTGACTGGGTACACGTTTTAGGAACCATCCTGTTTCACAGGTACCTTAGAAAAGCTTAGTGGTGAGTTCCAGGTGTGCTCCAGGAATGTCCTCTCAGCCCCCGCTGTCCTCCGCGCATACACCTGTAGAGGTCTTCAATGGAAAGAGAATGAAAACCACGTGGATAAAATTCCATCCTCTGCTCCTCTTAGACCACGCACAGCGACTTGGGTTTTTTCCCATCTCAGCACCTCAAATGTAACGCCTGACTCTGCCTTGCAGCCACCCTTTCACGCCTCCGAAGCTCAGTGCTTACGTGGATGAAGCAAGGACCTACGCGGCCGAGTACACCCTGCAGACGCTGGGCGTTCCCACCGACGGGGCCGATGCCCCCACCGCGGCGGGCGCCGCCGCCACCGCCTTCCCAGGTAGGGAACATGGCACCCTGCCCGGGGTGTTTGAGAAACAGCCCCCACCTCGGTACCATGAACTCTGAGAGTTCTTTTTGAACTCCACCCAAATATCCGGTTTACACATTCTGTGACCAAAAACACGGGGCAGATGCGGGAACCATCAAGGTAGGAGATACGAGGAGTGAGTGGGGAGAAGAAGAGGGGTCTCGCCAGCTGCATGACCTTGAAAGAACCAGTCTCTGTGCCTGGATGGGTGCGGTTTTTACTTTTTCCGTCAGAGAGTTCGGAGCTACCTAGCAATAGTTGTTTATCTGCCTGCCGGGCATTTCCCTAAATGCTCAGCGCGGTTTATTACGCCAGGAACGGTCCTGATGCTGCAAGAAGTAGGCTGTAGCGTAATGGCCGGGTGCAGCGGATGGAACCCAGGACAGGAATGATGAAGGAAAGGGGCCAAGTCAACTGGCTTTTCAGGAGTCCAGGAACTCAAATCTTTGACTCAACCTGTCTTTTATTGCTTTGCTTTCTGAAAGCAATGTGTAGATCACATTTTTCTAAGATTTTATTTATTTGAGAGAGAGGGAGGGAGCAAGCACAAGTGGCCAGGGGGAGAAGCAGACCCCCTGCTGAGCAGGGAGCCCAACGTGGGACTCCATCCTGGCACTCCGGGATCATAACATGAGCTGAAGGCAGATGCCCCACAACTGAACTACCCAGGCACTCTAGATCACGCTTTTCTTAAATTGTTTTAAGTCAAAAACTGTGTGTATGAGAGAGACAAAGAGCGAGTGAGAACCTTTCAGTATGTAGATAATCAGCTTTCACTTATCTGCCCTATAATTTTGGACTGGAGCCTATGCTGTTTGTTCAGAGTAAAGCCTATCTGTAGATCGGCACACCTTCAGGGTCCTATTTAAAAGGCTTTTCCCCATGTGTTATGTACCTACAACAAATGCTAATAATTTTTAAAAATGAACCCTCTAGAGATTAAAAGTGACCAGATAAGGAATTTGTTTTGTAGATCCTTCCTTAGCAGTTAGCTTGAATAATCCCATTCTTTTTTGGCAACCAAAGTTCATTTCTTTTGAAGACATTGGCCACTCCAACGTGTCACTATGTCAGCGGACCTCCCTTAAGACCAATTCAGAGATCTGACTGGACCCAGACACAAGGCGTTTTTATCAGTCCATTCTGTCACGTGCTGGTCACATTCGGGCATGAGAACTGCTGTATTCCTTCCATCTGTAACACCTGGGCTCACTCTCACTTTCTTTTGTTCCTCAAAAACTGCAAATATGCTTTCCATCCCAGCAACTAAACACGTTTCACACATGAACACAACCTCAATTCCAGCTTTGTTCCATAGAACATGAGGAGGATGGGTCATGCACCCCCACAAGGTTACCAAGGCAACAGCTGCCACCACAGAGGGCAGGTCCCCTGGGCTGGACTGGGGCCAGCAGTCCCAGGCTTGCTTTCCACAGAATGTGGTGTTGACATGTCCATCTACTGGGGACCTGTGCCAGGGTTTCTCGGTTCCTGGAGAAGGTTGAGCCGATCTCATGGAAAGCTGCTCCCCAAAGACAGCTAACTAATGTACTATAAAAATAAATGAGCCCCTGTCAGAATGTTACAGTTTGCTTGCACATTGGAAAGGATTCGCTTTCACCTAAGAATGTTTGATCTTGTCCTTTCTCCTGTTTGCTCCTGCAAGAAGTAGAAAATATTTAGGGCATGAGAGTTGTCCTGGGAATGCCTAAGAATTTGAGAGCCTCTCTTAAAACTTTGCTGTGGAGTCAAGCAAAGAATAATAGGTTCCAAGGGAAGAATCGGTTTAAAATCCAAATACTCTTGCACTTAAGAAAGTGGCCAAATTGAAAAAAAAAAAATTCAAAATGCCCAAAGAAAAAAATCCACACGATGCACACACATACACACACACTCTCACACGTAGGTCTTTCTTACTCACTTATTTAGAAATAGTCTTTCCAAAATCATGAAGGTAATTGGTAACACATTTCTCACATCCTTGGAAAACATACCAAACTTCAGTAGTGCATTAGTCAACATTCTTGGCCAAAGTGCCCAAGCCAACGAGTGGATTTAATTTTTTAAAATATAGTCCAGCCAGCTTCCTGCCACCACTTCCTGAGAAGCCACAAGAAAGAAATCAATGTGTCTGGGCTTGGGATGACTGCCATAGCACATAAACCAAATGGATGGTTTTGTTGTTGTTGTTGTTGTTGTTGTTGTTTTAAATCAGGACCCCGTTTATTGCTTAAGTAAATTTTTCCCCTTTTTCATGTCATCTTCACACTTTTTGGATTACCTCAGAATTAGCTTAATTTTGATCTAAAACATTACCAGGGAAACATTGCTTTTGTACAATAGCAGTTATGCCCTTTTCTCTCAAAGTGAATGTCCCTCGGCCAGACATGATCCTAACGTGACCGCACATGGTGGCCTCCTTACCATGCAAAGCCCTAAAGCTTGGTGGTGAAACAAGAGGTCTTGGCCCTTCACGGTTGGGTCTAAATGTAAACAGACCAGGTATTTGCTTATATGGTGCTATGCAGAAACACGCTAAAAGTTACCAAATTGTTCCTACTGGTCTACCCACTCCTTATATGTCTTCAGTAAAAGCAATGGTTTTTAACATTTCATTTAGGTGGGGGACATGGGTCCAGCAGCAGACCCACAGAGTCCCACCCTTCAGCCCTGCCAACCTGTCAATCACTTCCCCTCCATTATAAATTCTGAGAGCCTCTGCAAAAGTTCTCAATCTCAACCTTTAACCAACTTGGCATCCTGTTAAGTTTCCGTTTCTTGGACTCTCTCCCCAGGGTTTCCAGTTTTCTAAGCATGAAGCAGTTCTGGTACATGCAGCTGACCTCACTTTGAGGCATGCTATCCCCTAATCAAAGAGTCTAGGTATTAGGTCCCCTGCGTTCACTTTCTAAAAACCTACATATTAACTTTTGGCTTTAAGTGGGGTTAACTTTTCGGCTTCCCAAGAGAAGACAATAAAGCAGGAGGGAGCAAATGTGAATGCTTCTGATAAAGTTTTCTCCACCTCCTCCTCCAGGATATGCTGTCCCCAGCGCCACGGCGCCCATGTCCGCAGCCCAGCTCAAGCAAGCGGTGACCCTTGGACAGGATTTGGCAGCATATACAACGTATGAGGTCTACCCCACTTTTGCAGTGACTGCCCGAGGGGATGGATATGGAACCTTCTGAAGATAGCTTTAAGTTAAGAAACACACAGAACTCTATCCAGAAGAAATAAACCTCTCGCTCAGTTTCCTTATATGATCATAAGTCCTACTTTTCCTAAAGAGATACCTTTCTGGAGACTGCTCAGCTTACACTAATGGCAGAATCAAGACATGAGGACATATTCCTGGTGATATCAAGTATCAAGAAGCCTCTTGTCCACAAGAAAGCTTAAGCACCATTATCCCCAAAAGTTGGTTCTCCCAGGTTCCTGAGGGTCTTGGGCGTGCGTTTATGCTCCCTGATGATGTGGAGAGAGAGCTTTTAACCAGCAAGTGTTCAGGGGCTGAGCCGACTTGGCCAGTCAGGAGCAACAAAGGGAGGCAAGCAAACTCCAGAGCCTTAACCCCAGCTCACAGCTGCTTCTGTGATACACAAAGTCATGACCAGGCAGCGGGAGGGTGAGAGGATGGTTTTATAGAAATGCTTTCCCTGTTGTCCACCACATGCCCACCATGTTCTCAGGCCCAAGTCTGTGAAAGACAGCCCAAGGTTTGATGGTGCCAGCATCACTTCCGTCTGAAAACGACCCTGTCAATCTGTCCTGGGTGTCCATCTCCCTGCCTGTCCAAGGGACCCCTTGGAAATCCATGTGATGTGTTGCAGATAAGGATAAAATTAGTCCAGATCCAGTGTTTATTAAACTCATCAGCCCACACCTCTTCTTCCCTGGGCCCCCCATCCTTCTGAAACATCCCCCAACACAGTAAGCACCCCAACTTAAAATGGACTCTTCTCCCTTTAAACATTTTGACTTTGTCCACCTGGATTTATTTTCACATCAGTCTCATTTTGGTCATGTCAAATACCATAAAAATGTACATCCAACCTATAGGAATATCACTTAGGATGCTTTTTCCTAGTCCGCAAATGGGCTGAAAAATCATTTCAAGGAAAGAAGTGAAGGTCTACTCTCATTTCTTTGGTGTTTTTGCAACACCCTGACTACCATCCAGCATTCAGAGACAGTTATCTTAGTGTGGAGTTGGCCTTGGATTGTCTAACCCACTCACAGTCAGTCTGCCAAGAAATCTACCTTCCCTTCCTTCCACTTTCCACAAGTATCAGACGGCTTTACCATATCTGAGCCTTTTGGTCTTGAAATGGACACAGAAAACCTTACAGACACACACCCTACTACTGATTAGAAGTGGATTCTTAGACACCCAGCAAGGGTGTTTGTGACCCAACTTCCCTAGGGCTTTAGGCCTCTCTCCAGGAACATCTCATGGGGATTCCAGAGCTACAAAAACTGGGATGGAGAGAGCAGAAGGCACTACTTTCTTGCCATACTTGTAAATGACCACTTTTTGCTCAAAATTAGAAATAATTGAGGTCTGAACTCCAAATACCTATCACCACTGCTTCTCTCTCTTTAGCGGCTTAAGACATACAGCACCAGAATTTCCAGTTTAAAAAAAAAAAAAAAAATCCCTGTGCCCTGGTACAATTTAACAGGACCCAAAGGAAAACATAAACCCAAAGATAGAAAAATTTGTCAACTCTTGAATGGAGTCCTGTGATCCAACATCAGCCCAGATTCCAGTCAAAATCAGCTAAATTCCAGTAACAATGAAAAGTCCCTATAACCTTTCAGTTCAGGCCTTGAGGCTACAGCTCACACTCTGAAAGGCTCGGTGCTTTTGGCTTTACATGTTGTTCCTCATAGTCCGTAGGCCAGTGGTTCCCAAACTTGGCTGCACGTTAAGTGCCTTTCAGACCGCCAATGCTAAGATGGCACCCAATCCCCATTACATGAGAACATCATGGGGCAGGAGCCTGGCCCCTGCATTTAAAGATCTTAGATGATTTCAATGTGTAGCTAACTTTGGAAATGGCTATAGTCTTTCTATTTCAATGCTACCCCCTAATGTTTTCCTTATTTATTTCACTTGCATTAAATAGGAAAATGCAAAAAAAAATTGTCCAAGTTAAAACAGATAGCCAAATCATATTTTTATAAATATTCATCTCATTAAAAGTATGAATTTGAATGTAATTCATATTGGCTTCAAACTAACTCTTGGCCTAAACTAATTTTAAAAATGAGAAAGTAAAAAATTTTTCCATCAGCAATTCTTAAGGTCCAAATCAATGTTCCCCTACAGACCTGCTTTTATACTCAAAAAGAGTAATGACATTGGGGCAGGCAAGTTCCTACTTAGTCCAAAAAAGCATTCCAAATTCCAGAGCAAAAGTTTTCATGTTCTTTAAAATCTTTGAAAATAGAAAACAGTACTCTGAATGTCTAGCCAATGCCAAATAGAAGGTCTGATCCAGAAGAGTTTTAAATGTAATCAGAATGAATAGTTAGTTAATACAGAAATGTTTTATGAGAAAAATCTTTATTCCAGATTAAATAATTATGATATTTTTTAAAGGCTCAGAACAGAAACCTAAATATACAAAACTGGCAAAGTATCAAGAAAATTGCCTCCAGAACACCACCTCATTTCTTGCTTAGGAAAACACAAGTATTTGTACATTTACCTCCTAAGGACTGATTTTATTCAAGTGAGTAGATGTGGTTTCACTCTATTAAAATCTAGAGAATACTTTAAATTCCACTAGAACATATTCATAGAGAGTATCAATGTGTCTACTGTGCCATCTGTATTTACTTTGCCCAAATTAAGTACTGTAGGGCAACTACACAGCTCTACAGCGCAGGATGCAGCTATACTGAGAGTGAAACTTTGAAAAAATGCGATTTTTAAAAATCATGTGTAAAACCAAAGGTTTATTTTGCATGATGTTTATATTTTTAGACTTCGGAAATTAGCACCTACTTACGACCTATTATATCTTGTGCATCAACCTCTATTTTTTTGTTATTTGTTACTTCATTGTTTCTTAAAAAAAAAAAAAAACTCTTTATATAAAGAGGAAATTTAAAATGAGTCAACTAACCAAAAATAAAAATGAGCCAACCAACCAAATGATAACAGAATACCCAAATCAAAAATTTAGAAGCATCTAGCAAGTTAGAATGGAGTTTCTAAGTTTTGGTAATTAACAGCTTAGTGAACATTAAAAGCAACCACTGTTACTTAGGAAGAAATGAACAAGCAGTGAGATTGGACATCTATTTTCTTACCTGTAAAAATGCTGTCTGTTCTCAAATTCCTATAATTCTCTCCCAGCCCATTACTGTAGCTAGAAGACTACCTTTAACTATAACAAGATGACCATTCCCCTACATAGCTGGTTTTCTCCTCCTACTCCTGCCCAATCCTGGTATCATGCCAAACCACACTGTGTTTGGATAAAAACACCCAAAATGCTGCTAGAAAGCTACCTCGTGTGAAGAAAATACTGACTTCAATACATATCTAACAAACCAGAATTCCTTAACTTTTTAATGGTGGATGGAAAGCACGGTATAGCTATGTATAGATAATAGTTGCTTGGGAAGTTAGTTTTAGTTTTATATAAAAGTTTTAAGAAATACATATTCCTCTGATCATATAGATTAGCTTTTCATAAATATTGCCTTAATATAATTTTCAATTTATATTGTTTTCACTGTATTTTTCAATGACTGTTTTATAGCTCTGCCTTGGACAACTGAGTCACAATTTGAATCCATGGAGGACAGGGGATTCTCTAGGGTGCCTTTTCAAGAATGAGGGTTAGTAAAGAAAGTTACTTTGAGTAAATTGTCTTTCCAAAGCTACAAAGTTTGATAAAAGGTATTACTACTGTCCAACTCCAGGCCTATCCAGATTTTCCAAAAGTAACTTACAACTAAAAGTGAACAAAGTGTCCCAGAATACACAGGAGGCTATGAGCTCTTATCCCCTCCTTGCATTCACACAGAAATTCCCAAGAGAGGAAATGTACCTACAACTTAACCTGGAGATTTGGTACTTTTTACATCTTGTGGATACATTTTTACCTATTGTAGATGCATCTGTCCAAGATGAAACTAAGTTTCAAAGGTGACACTTTAAGTGAACTTTGTGATAAATATTTTTTTTGTTTTTAAAGATTTTATTTATTTATTTGACAGAGAGAGATCACAAGTAGGCAGAGAGGCAGGCAGAGAGAGAGGAGGAAGCAGGCTCCCCACTGAGCAGAGAGCCTGATGCGGGGCTCCATCCCAGGACCCCTGGACAATGACCTGAGCTGAAGGCAGAGGCTTTATTTTTAACCCACTGAGTGACCCAGGCGCCCCTGTGATAAATACTTTTAAAAGAAAATATTAATAGCATAATTTAATGTACTTATTGGAAAACAGAGAAACTAGGAAATCAATATTCCTACTTGATGTGTAATAGTTACATGTTTCATTGACATGATCATCAAATTTGAAGCTGTGATTTTACTTCATTCTGGTGATGTCTTGAAAATGCTTCAGGCTTTGCAAGAACATAGCCATAGAAATGTAATGTGTCCACCAGGATATATGTTTATATTTGCCAACGTTAGAACAAAGCAAAGCCAGTGAGTAAAACCATAAGAAAAATGAGATTTTCGACTCCCATGCCCTATCACTTTAGTTACAGAGTGAAACATTTTTTAAAAATTTCATTCAGTAAAAACATGGATACAGAATATTCTATAGTTCCCAAATGCTCATTTTAAAAGCCATCTATTTCTTACAGTGTTTATATGGAAAGCAAAATGTGTGAGCGCATACCTTAAACAAGCAGGCTCATTTATGGGAGAACGCAAAACTTATGCATCCCCAGGTTACCTCGGTTCTGTAGGAAAGTTAAAAGAAAACGTTAAACTTCACCTAATAGTAAAGAGAAATTAGTAACCCATATAGAAGTGAAAAATAATTCACTTATTTTTCTGGAAATGTGCCTGGAATGAAATCTAGAACACTTCTGCATCTCCCCCTCTCACTTTTCTCCTATTGAATATACCTTGTTCACTTTTCACAATTGTTACTTTGTCTAAGGGGAGGGGATATGCCAAGAAACCATGCTTTAAAGAAGGTAAGCTCCTGAACGGAACTTCTTGGAGCCTAAAGAATGTCAACCCCACCCAGGATTCAGCAGCCTCTCTGGGGTGACGGTCCAACCTGGCTGGCAGGGACAGCCCCAGCTTATGTCTGTGGTCCCACTTTTTTTTTTTTTTTAAAGATTTCATTTATTTATTTGACAGGGAGAGACAGCGAGAGAAGGAACACAAGCCGGGGGGGTGGGGTGAGGGAGAAGCAGGCTTTCCGCTGAGCAGGGAGCCCTACTTGGGGCTCTATCCCAGGTCCCTGGGATCATGACCTGAGCCGAAGGCAGATGGCTAATAACTGAGCCACCCAGGTGGTCCCCACTTTATCCATGTTAACGATAGCCCTGGGTACTCACAATTGTGTCCCAATTCCAATAACATACAGTGACCCCATCTTTATGGCTCCTTTTTTTTTTTTCTTCTTCTTCTTTCTTTTTTAAATCTTGTAGAATTGGGTTTATCCTCTCCAGAGCAAGTACACCTTAAATGAAAGGGCCCAACAATTTTTCTGACTGGGATGGGAGCCTCATGAACAGAGAGAAACACATCAACTTCTCCTTCATGATCACCTTCAAGCTACCCATTCCCTTTTCCCTTCCGTGTTTCACAGGTTTGCTCAAACTCTCCCATCTCACTTCGTTGTTGTGGTTGCTCATGAACTCTTCCCTACAAAAACCCTCATAGAATCTCCTATAAAGTTTCAAATATTTCTTTTTTTTTTTTAAAGGATTTTATTTGACAGAGAGAGAAAGATATCACAAGGAGACAGAGAGGCAGGCAGAGAGAGAGGAGGAAGCAGGCTCCCTGTTGAGCAGAGAGCCCGATGCGGGGCTTGATCCCAGGACCCTGAGATCATGACCTGAGCCGAAGACAGAGGCTTTAACCCACTGAGCCACCCAGGCGCTCCTTCTTTTATCTTTTTAAGATTGTATTTATTTATTTGACAGAGAGCGAGCACAACCAGAGGGAGAAGGAGAAGCAGACTTCTCACTGAGCAGGGAGCCTGATGCAGGACTCGATCCCAGGACCCTGAGATCATGACCTGAGCCAAATGCGGAGGCTTAACCCACTGAGCCACCCAGGCGCCCCAAGTTTCAAATATTTCTTAATAGAAAATAAGATTGACATATATTTTCCTTTTTTATAGAACTTCTTTTTCATTATTTTCATTTATTTTCTTCACTAAGATTAAGAATTAAACAAATTATTATCCCTCCTGCTATAAGCCCACAAGCCTCTACTTTGTAGAATGCATGATCAGTTTGCATTTACCATGCACCTTCTCTTAGGCCAGAAACTGCGAATGTGTGTGCGTATTTCCTCAGGGGGGTTCACAGTCTAGCGATCCATTCTGTGTTTTTATAAACTGAGTATAATTACACTTTGTAGCTTGTTTCACTTAGCTGGAGTCCCCACAGCTAAACCAATTCTCTAAATTTTAAGCTTCAACTATTATTGCCAACTGCTAGGCAGGCACAGAGAACCTTTTTAAAGATTCATGTAACTCTTCACCTGTAATTATTGCTATTCACATTAGAGGAGTTTTCAAATATGCTCCCCAGGAGAAATACACAAGACAGTGCAAAAAATAAAAAAAGAAGAAACAATTTTCCTTAACGGTCCAGAAGCTTTAAAATAAGCTTGAAAAGGTGGAATTGGCAAGTTCACATACTCATTTATGACATTAAAGAACAGGTACCTCCATGGTTTGTCATTCACTTGCAAACATTGTGGTTATTCACTATTTCTGTTTTCTAAATACGCCCATATTTATAAAATTCCAAAATCTTTTTAACAAGCCTTATCTATGCCTAGTGTTTTGCAATGAATGGCTTGCAATGAGGCATACATGCCCTTACAAATGTCCATTTTACTTTGAAATTTAGTACTTTGTACTATAATTCCTAAGAGATTTGGTGGGATCTGAGCATCTGAGGAGAAGAGCCACAGATAAATCCATCTATCATTGTCCCTGGTTTAAATGTTTCATAGAATTATTGGTATTTTTGTTTCTATTCCTTCATGAGGTCTTTTTTTTTTCTCCCTACTTTTCTGACTACAACAGAGCCAGACATCTCCCTCCCCTGTCGATGAAAACAATGCTGTCAGCAAAATGTGTTTCTGGTTTCCACGTGTTAGACCATCTCTTGCTTCTCTTTGTTATTATTAATGACTTTATTTATGTGAAGTTAGCTGAGGTACCAAAAAAGAGGGAGAGATTAAAAACAGTATTAATGAATGTGCATTGGGCACTTATTTTTCTACCGTGAGTACAGTATTTTCTAGAATTCTGATTTATCTAAATACACTGAGTAAAATCACAACATCCGTTCATTGGGAAAATGATCACGGGTTTGGAAGATACAAACATAATGGGGCCACAGAATCATAAATCATGTAAAATGAGCCATAATACAGTGTAATTTCAGTGACAAGTGTAATTTTAAGATGACAACATGGTTTCGATTGAATTTGCAAGTAACATTATAAAGTTTTAAAAAGTACCAACATGGGTTGCTGATTTCTTTTTTTTCTCTCCTGAATGCCACAGTTCTACTCTTTTTTGAGCAAATACCTCAATATTAATGGCCTATAATTGCAGGTGTCCTTTGGTGATTTCTTTACATTCGCATCTTTTATTAAAGTTCCCTCTGGGGCATCTTCTGAGAGTAAAGTTAACATTTAGTAATCAGGTGCATTATTTTCCAATCAACAAAGAAAACAAGAGAAATACCTAGAGACTACAGATAAAGAGAAAGCGTGCCTACAGAAAGGTCAGTGAGCACTGAGGCCAACATTTGCCTATCCTTAATGGACAAGACCAGAGGTCAGAAACCATCGCTCAAACCCCAGAACCAGCTGCCTTTGTGAGCTTCTCAAAGACTGAACTAAGACATTTTTTTACATTTTAAAAGGCAGTTTAAGCATAAGGAGAAAATCTGTGTCAAGACCATGGATGGCCCACAAAGCCTAACATATTTACTGTCCGGCCCTTTACAATGAGTTCACCAACCCTGCATGGGCCACACCCCCTATTTTGGCCTCTGTTACAGGTGGCACCCCACTTCTAAGTACTAAGTTCCACATGCCCTCAGATTGGGTTTGGCGGCCAAAGACACTTCCCAAGACGGCAGTGGTTTGACATCAGATAACAGTTCCCCTCCCTCTCCCCAGAAGTCCCAGCACCTAGTACAATGTTCCTGATGCCTTGAAGCATTATACCACTGGAGGTCTTTCTTCTCATCCTTACCGGTAGGCTCTTGATCTCAGGGCTGAGATGGCAGCATGTACATTCCAACTAGGAGAGAGGAAGGCAGAAAGAAGGAGAGGGAGGGAGCCCTAACTAGCCTTCCCTTGAGACTGACTGCATGGTACCTCTCTTCACAGTGGTTGACACCCCGCGGGGCAAAACCTAAGCACGTGGCTATGCCCAGGCACAAGAGAGGACATGATCTGGGAAACCATAAAAAATCATTTTGCTATAGGAGAGTGGAAAAATGCATACTGAGAACTAGCAGAGCCCCCCACCACACCAAACCCCAAGGAAAGCTTCAAGGGCAAAATGAGTTTATAACACATCGTGCTTCCCATCGCTCTAGCCTCTCACTGGGTCTTACTCGCTCACTCTGATAAAGCCAGCTGCTGGGGCCATGCAGTGAGCTGTGCAAAGGCCCAGAGGTCAAGGAACCAAAGGCAGCCTCCAGCCAACAGCCGGTGAGGAACCCTGGGCTGCCTACAGCCACATGGCAGGACTTTGGACTCAGGAGAGACTTGACTGACCACCACCTGGGCCAACACAGCAACTGCAGAGGGGGAGAGCCCTGAGCATAGGCCAGAGCCATGGGCCCCCAGATGTCCGCCCTACAGAAGCTGTGGGCATAGTGAGTGTTTTCTGAAGTGACTGGGTTTCAGGATCATGTGCTGTGCACAATAGATAACGGATACAAGAGTAAAGAGGTAGAAGGTCACCGGGAAAGCAAATGTGTTTGTCAGCAGAGTTACTAAAGCCATTATGCAAAATTAAAGAAACCAACCCCATTTTTTTGGGGGGGGGGGGGACTTGAGTGAGTTAATGTACAGTGTTATGTTCGTTTCAGGTGTGTGGTACAGTGATTCGGCACTTCTGTACAACACCCTGTGAAATCAACCCGATTTCTGAGTTTATGAATAACTTGCTGTTGTCAGTATGTGGGGTCATAGGCCCAGGCCCAGCACAGAGGAGAACAAAGGCAGGCGAAGGAAGTTGTATGCACCTGGTAGAAGGTGCTCAGAAATGCTGATGGAGCAGAAAGAAAAAAAGAAGGGAAGGAGGGATGAGAGCTAAGGATGAAGGGAAGCAGAGAAGGAGAGAGGGATGGGAGGAGGGAGGGAGGGAGGAAAGAACCAGGGAGAGGAGAAAGGGGGGAAGAGAGAGGAACAGAAGAGGAGGGGGAAGGAACAGAAGGAGGAAAGGGAAGGGAAGATACTAACTTATTTCTATACTCTCTGTATTCTCCTCCTTTCTCAGCAAGCCCATCTATCATTGCTTCTATGGAATATCTGGCCAAACATCAAATAGACTCCATGCAAGCCTTTCTGGCTCTGGTTTTACAAGAGCTTTAGCAATTCAAAGAATTTACAGGGTCTTGGGAGGAAGTTAAAGAGCCAGAGAAAGTGATTTATGGTAAAGACAGAGTATCATGGGAAAGCAAGGGGAAGAATGCACACACCTCATCCCCCAAATGGAATGGGGACAGAGAGAGAGAGAAGAAAGTCATCTGAAAAACTAGGGACATAGGGACATAGATCCACAGATCCATTCCCACCACTATGTCAAGTCACATTAAAGAAAAAGAATATTCAATGCCCACCTCCCTGTAGTTCCAATTGCTCTTCTGGATCCCACACCCCCTGGCAGAGTGGCTGGAAGCGGGGACTTTGGGAGCCCTTCAGAACAAAGTCTGTTCCACCAATCACTAATGGCCGGGAACATGGGAAAGACAGACCCTGCTGGATTCTGTTTCCTCTCTAAAGAGAAATTATTATATCTCTTTTACAGGGTATGACAAGACTTTATCGAGATCACATACATTAGAATGCTCATCCCGGTGTCTGACATGGTAAAAACCAGATAAGTAGAAATCGTTAGTATTACAAAGATCTACAAAGAGGACATAAGGCTCTGATGTAAAGTTCCAGGCTCACTTCTCTGAGGAACAAGGGAAAAATCAGGCTCACAGACTCCTGGTGTTGTGCAAACAAGTAAACCAGCAGCATTCTATTTCCCCCGTTGATTACAACAGAAAATGTTAGCAGGCACCACAAGGTGGAAAGGCAAAACATGAGGACTGATCCAAATGGTAGTGACTTTTCTGTTTTGTTTTGTTTTGTTTTTTTTCTCTCCTTTCTTTCCTTAGGATTTAATGTGAGGGTGACCTGAGTCACAAAATTTTACAAGCACAAACCCTAAAATCTCCAAGAGGAAGTCCCTTTTCTAACCAGAGGCCCAAGAAAGGAAGAACCAGACAGTGTTGGGGAGGGTGAAGGACTGTCTTCATTTTTTCCTTTTTAATTCTTTTTTTTCTCTCCCAGTCCTTACCTCCTTGCCAGGATGCCGTGGCAAGAATGGCGGCAACAGCAGCACACAGCCACCCGTTCCCCACACCCCATCCCCTCCTCCCTGACCCTAAGAAGACTCCTCTATCCAGGCAGAAGAGGAAAAGTAGGAAAAGAAACTTCACTGTAACTATTTTCTCTGGCCACTTTACCCAGAGAGCAGACCCAGTGGTATGGAGACGCATGAGAACACAGGAAGATAAGACTCAGAGAGAAACACACCCTTTTAGCCCACGGGACAAGGCAAGGAGTCCCTGGAAATGGAAAACAAGAGAAATCCCAGAATGGAGAGCGGGGAAGGGAAATTCCTCAATCTGAGTATTAATGAACATAAGCTCCAGGTTCACCCCAGGCTGCACACACTCAGGGAAAAAAACTCAAAAAGGCATGTCAAAGATTACGGCCAGGGATAAAGACATCTATTTCGTAATGATAAAGGAGCTAATGTGAAGAAGACAGAACGATCCTGAATGTTTATATACTTACTAATAGAACTTTGAGGTACACGAAGCAAAAACTGAGGGACTGAAATCATCAACAAATTCATGATGGTGCGTAGAGATCGAAAAGTACTCTCAATAATTTATGGAATAGAAAATCAGTGAAAGTATGACAGATTTGAAAAACTGTCATACTTTCACTGTCTTCATTTTTTCCTTTTTTTTTTTCCATTTTTTCCTTTTTTTCTTCCATTTTTTCCTAGCTGTCAACTAATTTGACCCAACAGCAGAATATGTATTCTTTTCAAATGCACAAAGAATATTTACCCAGATGGACCATATCTGGGGCCATAAAAGAAATCTTAATGAATGTCAAAGAAGTCCAGTCATACAGAGTACATTCCAATCACAATAGAATCATATTGAAAATCAGTAACAGGAAGATATCTGGAAGGGACACAGTATAGAGCATGTGACCCTTGGTCTCAAGGATGTGTGTTCAAGCCCCACATGGAGTATGGAGCCTAGTTTAGAAAACAAAAAAGCAATTTTTAAAAAGCCAAGCCCCCCACAAAAGAAAGTACCTGGAAAATACCAAATATTTAGATACTAAGTAACATATTAAAAAAAAAAGAGTCAAGGAAAAAAATTAGGACATAAGTTGAACCGAATGGAAATGAAAACTCAACATATTAAAGTATCTGGGATACCACAAAAATGTACGTAGGGAGAAATGTATAGCAGGAAATACATATATTAGAAAGAAGGCCTCAGGGGTGCCTGCGTGGCTCAGTGGGTTAAAGCCTCTGCCTTTGGCTCAGGTCATGATCCCAGGGTCTTGGGATCAAGCCCTGTGTCAGGTTCTCTGCTCAGCAGGGAGCCTGCTTCCTCCTCTCTCTCTCTGCCTGCCTCTCTGCCTACTTGTGATCTCTGTCTGTCAAATAAATAAATAAAATCTTTAAAAAAAAGAAAGAAAGAAGGCCTCAGATCATTTTTTTAATATAGAAAAAGAAGGCACACTAAAACATGCAGAAAGAAATAATGAAGACGAGAATGGAAATTGATGAAACCAAAAGGCAGCTCTTTGATAAAATCAGTAATATTAGTAAACCTCTAGCCAAACTGATCAGGAGAAAGAGGAGAAAAGACAACAAATTAACTAAGACACCACAGATTCTGCAGATATTAAACAGATAATAAAGAAATATTATGAACAAATATGTTAAAAGAAATTTGGCAATTTATAAAATAGGCACATTCCTTCAAAGACACAAGTTACCAAAGTCTAATCAAGAAGAAATAGATAGCATGATTAGTCCAATGGCTATTAAAGAAATTAAACTTGTAAAATAAAAACAACCCCACAGGAAAACTTCATGTCTAGATGGCTTTACCAATGACCTCTACCAGATATTTAAGAAAGAAATTCCAATTCCACACAAACTCCTTTGGAAAATTGAAAAGGAAGGAATGTCTTCCTGCTTCTTCTGTGAGGCCAGCTTTGCCACAATATCAAAATCAGACAAAGAAACTCTAAGACCTTATGATCATAATAATGTTAACCCCATAGGAATTAAAGAGAACTTCCTCAAAATGATGGAAAGCATCTACAAAAACATCTACAACTAACTTGATATCAATGGTGAAAACTCCAGGCTTTCCCCATGAAATCAAGAACAATTCTAGGGACGCCTGGGTGGCTCAGTTGGTTGAGAGGCTGCCTTCGGCTCGGGTCGTGATCCCGGCGTCCTGGGATCGAGTCCCACATCGGGCTCCTTGCTCAGTGGGGAGCCTGCTTCTCCCTCTGCCTCTGCCTGCCACTCTGTCTCTGCCTGTGCTCGATCTCTCTCTCTCTGACAAATAAATAAATTAAAAAAAAAAAAAGAACAATTCTACCACTTCTTTTCAGCAATATGTGTGTGTGTTGCGGGGGAGGGGGGATATGTTCCTTGCCAGTACAATAAACAGAAAATAAGAACTACGATCTGTATGTGAATGTTCATCACTGCTTTATGCATAATAGCCAATAACTAGGGAAAGCCCCAAAGGTTTATTGACAGATAGATAAACAAATAAATTGTGTTTATACAAGGAATGTGCTCTGCAGTAAGGACGATCAACTATGGATACAATGTATCCTCTGTGTAATGACATAGAGGAATCTCAAAATAGTGTGCTGCATGAAGAAAGCCCAAGAGAGGACACACTGTGTGATTCCATTTATAGAAAATTCCAGAATATGCAGTCCCTCCTGCAGTGAGAGAAAGTAGATCAGTGGTTGCCTGGCGGAGGGCAGAGGGATAGAGTCAAGCAGCAGCAGCACATTCTGAAGGGGGAAGACATCCTCTTGGCTGCTATTGGTTTTGTGAGGATATACATGTCAAAACATCAGATTATGCCATTTTGTTATGTTTTTAGTTTATGACGTCACCAAGACCCCAATATAAACATTTTTTAAAAACAAAATAAAAATAAAGTAAAAAAAAATTAAAAAACAAACAAATGCATATAAAAATAGCAAAAGCAACAGGGTAATTAGAGAAGTCAAGGGTTGAGGATCCTGGTAATCTGGTACAAGAAAGTACATTAGCAGGAAAAAAAAAATGAAAAGAAAAGAAAGGGGGAAATATTGGCTCAGCTACCTGCAATCACCAGTCAGTCCTCTATCACCTGTGGGCCTGCATTTCTGGTCCTGTGATATGAGATGGCTGGAGGTGATGGTCTTCAATATTTGTTCTAAAGGCTACGCTATCTTCTTTCATTGACATCAGGATTCTTTGATAGCAGGCTTTAAAGAGACTGCCAGTGTGCTTTCTTCTTCTTCTTTTTTTTTTTTTTTTGAAGATTTTATTTATTTATTTGACAGAGATCACAAGTAGGCAGAGAGGCAGGCAGAGAGGAGGAAGCAGGCTCCCCGCTGTGCAGAGAGCCCGATGTGGGGCTGGATCCCAGGACCCTGGAATCATGACTTGAGCTGAAGGCTGAGGCTTTAACCCATTGAGCCACCCAGGCAAGAACCTTTGAAATTCATGTCAACTAGCGAGATAGGCGTGTCTCACCCTCCACATTTTCGACCCCCCAGGAAGGCACTGTATCCTCCCCCAAAATGTGCGGAACCGTGGAACAAGTGCCCTGGGCAATAAAACGTTTTCAAGGGAAGCCGGATTTCCTGTTATCTTGGTAGATCTTTCAGGCGATTGGATTCTGCTAACAAAATCCCAGAAATAACCTTCTGCTGTCCTAATGAGAACGCAACCAGGGAAATCTCATTTTGAGAGATAATTGCCCTCTCTGACCTGCTCTTTCCCAAGGCAGTGGGTAGCATGTGAACACTACTAGCTTATCCTCCATCTGGTAGTTATGAAAATTTAAGTGTGTTGTGTGAGTGTGTGTGTGTGGTGTTACATTGTAACTTATTAGTACCCAGAGTGAGCTCCGTCGGATTGCTTTTTCTGATAAGAGCTGGGATAAATGATGACCCTTGGCTTGTCTTACTGGTTGCCTGTTAGAGGTTGTGGACTTTCTTGTTAGCCTAATAGATCTCTAAGTGCCTCTAGTGTCCAGCCACAGTCCCATCCTCCCAAACAAATTCATGGGCTAAAATATTCATTCTAACACCGATGTGAAAGCCAAGATATTCTGAAGCTCGTCAACTGGACAGAGCTTAGGACAGAACTTCAGCCCGACGTTGGTGCTTCTCATCTGCTTCTGCACAATAGAAATGTCCTAAAGGTGCTTCATCTTGATTTAGCTAGAAAGTGCCGGGCGCCATGCCAGGGGCCAACCTGGGAGTCAACTGACAGCAGTTCTAGTCCCACACTGGCTGTGAACTTGGAGCCTGTGTCTTTGGTGAAACCAAGGCATCTGGGTGGTGAGTTTCCTCAACTATAAAATGAGGTCAGGTGCTCCTCACTTTAATGCCTCGAGCCCACGTGAGTGGGAGCCCAAGGAGGGCTGTGGGGAATAGGAATAGGAATAGTCTCTTAATGCATTCAAGTTTCATTAAAACTGAAAAGAATAAAACACATGCGAAACAAAACTCGCCTATGGCCTGCAGCTTACTCTGGTTTCAAAGATCACCACGGTCTACTCCGCCTCAAGCTGCCCAAGACCGGCCACACCAAGGTGCACCAAACACTGTGTGTGGGAGCGAATTTAGACCAAGTGTGACATCCAGTGGTCTACTTGGCTAATGACACTTCAAGGCTTTGGACCAGCCTGGGGATTTCGAACCTCGCAGGCACCCAATCTTACTGAAAAGACTTCAGTTGAAGAAAGGGACTTGGAATGAACGAGTATCCTCTACTCGGTTGCCAGACCCTGCGAGAGGAACTCCCCCTGTGTGTCCTACCCACACTCCACTGCAACAGCAAGCCCTAGGTTACCATCCACCAAAACAGAGAAGGAAATAGAAAGACGTGAAGAAGTTCGCTAATTCACGCAGCTAACTTGCCAGCGTGCAAGACAAGACATGAGGGAATCATAAACAGTCTGGGACCCAAGTCTGCCTGCATTCAGCACTCTGGGACCCCCGGTTTCCAAATATCTGTTTTCTAGATGCAGAAATTAGTCTGACAAAGGTTATGTGATGCCAAAAAAAATTATCTGCTTAGGGACGGGGCTGAGGACAGAAGCCAAATCTTGCTGAAGACCGACCTATTCATTTTCCCATAATTAAGTGTCCATGCTAGAAACCTCCTCTAGCTCCTCGCAGGCTTCTGAAATACAAACTTACCACAAAGACGCTTTGCTTTCATTCAAAGACAAGCTCCCACCTTGACAACTGGCATTAGCAATGACCTTACTGCTTCCTATCAAGAGTTGGCAGCAGCAAGGACACAAACAAGAACTAATAATAATAATTTTAAGGAACTTGAAGGTGTAGGTAGCACCATTAGTCCAGGGGCATAAGGTCTGATGCACTTTAAACTCCCGACGTTTCACTCTATATAAGCCGGCCCAATAATTAATGTCCGTGGTGATGACCCTGAGCCATTAAGAACAATTCAATGATTCTTAGAGTCCTACGCGTAATCAAGTAAGGAAATATGTAATCTAATTTAGAAAGATTTACCCTCCAAAATGATGAGCGTGAACATTTTCTAGATAGTTAAATAGCTTATCTTGAAGACCGGCATGGGTTGGCCATACTCTCAACCCTGGAAGACCGTCTGCAGCTGTAGCCAGAGGACATGTCCACTCTGGCCAGAGATTCTCCTACCTTCCATCTCTAGTTTATGCTACAAACACGGGGGTACTGTCAGCAATCGGTGCTGTTGCCAATAAATAAATAAACCTGGCCCTAATAAAGCCTCGTTCAGTCTCCTAGCAGAGTCACATTCGAGAAACAGCTTATAAAGAATTCCATTCACTCTGTTTCCCAAGTGACTCTGAAGGGCATTCAACAAGTCCACAGGACCTTGGTAAAAAGTATCATCTATCCTATTTTCTTTGTTTACACACTGCACCTGTTCTGGGACCCACCTCTTCAAAACCCCCAGGAAAAACTTCCCCTGCCTCTCTACCAGTCGATCTTGTCTTCCCCCTGAAATTTCTCCCCTACGTCTACCTCCCTTCTTGTCCCCCTTGTTAGCTATTCCCACTTGTCTGCTTTAGGGTTCAACTCAAATACAGTAAAACCTCACCCTTGGAGGACTCCTGGATCCTGTCATTGAGAAAAGTCCTCTTCTGCTATCTGTATCTGCATATTCCGTTCCCACCTTGCCCATTCTCTCATGTTCTCTCAATCATGCCTTTTATTTTTTTAATATATTTTTTT